>JAQFXY010000235.1:0-41935 GCA_034693865.1 Ceratophysella sigillata
ATATTAAACAGAGTTGATACCTATCTTGAATTCAGTTTTTTTTTTTGGTTTTTGTCGGGCATATTGTAGTGTCGGGCTTATTGTAGTGTCGGGCATATTGTTGTCGGGCATACGGTGTCGGGCATATTGTTGTCGGGCATACGGTGTCGGGCATATTGTTGTCGGGCTTATTGTTGTCGGGCAAATGACATGGAAGGAAATTAACGGGCATAATAATTTTATAGTGTATCGATGTATAGCATATAGGTATGCAGTTAAGCTAATTTACACAGGATTCCAACCTAGGTCCATTGCTTTGCGCTGATTCGACTGCTGCCATTTTAGAATCCAAGAATATAACGAGCTTAATCATTTGGTGCTATATCCATACATCTGCCCGTGTGGTAAAACAACCCTATACACTTCATGTGAAACTTGGCGCTGGTCATTAAACGAGTGAATAATTATTGAAGCATGCTTCTGATCGGACATAGATGAAGATAACTAGTGAGAAAAATTCTGCAATGTGTGTGTTAATGATCATGTGAAATTCTGCCGATTGAGCCAGGATCCTCTCCTAGATTCACTGCTTAGCACTGATTCATGGGCTGCTAGTATTGTATTATTATGGATGCTTATTAGTGATGAATTTGAATTGAGAGACTTGGCTCTGATTCCTATTCTCCTGCCCAAATCATATTTTAGCATAAGAAAGGTGATAGCTCCTGGATCTCCAGTTACCAGTTGAGCGAAGGGAACTGGATACACCGTGACTGAATGAATGAATGACATAAAGGAGAGCCAAATCCATTCTAGCTCCTGACATGTACGTCTATGCACGTCTATTCTCCATACTCCAACTCCGCGTGGAGATGCGGAGTTGTATACCTAGGCCTGCTTACACTCTGTCCCATCTTCGTGGACTTGCCAAAGTCAAGAACATTTTGGGTGAAAGCTCTGGCCGTGCTCCTTGCTGCTGCTGCTGCTGGAGCCAGGAAATTGAAGGGAGAAGATATTGATTTTCTGCTGGTTCCTCGTCTCGGAGCAGCAGCCAGCCTAGGCTAATGCCAGAACCGTTGTGACGTAGGTCCTCTCCGAACGTCACTCCACTCCATGTGTTGCGTCAAGTCCCGGGTAGTAGGTTATCGATCCGGACACGGGAATAATCAGCCCAGCCTTTCCCAAGCTTTCTCCTCCGTTCCCTCTTGTCCTACTCAACTCCCAGGCAGACCTCGAGTCCCGCTCGACATGGACGTAGTACAAATAGTAAAGCGGGCTCAGGCTTCCGTTCTACAATCTACAACTCAAAATAGAATCCTCAACATCCTCATGGAGTGCCACGTAATTGGATTCAAAAATAAGAATAGGCTTGTCATTACTCATAAACACATGATATCTAGTCCTCTTCAGCACATCCAAATTAACTCCGTCAAATTAGTTCATTTACACTTCAAACAATCGAATTTCTTGGAACAATACCCATGAAATTACTAGAGTTGAATTGTTTGCAAATTATTTACCTAGTTGTAATAATATAATGTATCCATTAAATACATAGTATAGCATGTACTATACTAGAAAATGGGCTGGAGTGAGGAACAGGGTCTATTCCCTAAACACTCCCGAGACAGCAAATTGATGAAAATATCACTAGTGATTTTCGGACGAACCTAACCTAACTAAGAGTAAAATTCTAGTAACTTCCACTGAAGGCATTCCTGAAAAACTAACCTAACTAAAATATTCAACCTATTTTCAATGGGTGTTTACCAACTTTCTCCACGGGTGTCACGTTAGAATAAGCCTAAAACAGAATCGCAGACGCGTTAGAGTTTTTGCATTTGTGCAAAAACATGTTGCTTTTACTGTAGGCTACAGTCAGAGTTAGGATTGTATACAATATATTTACATACCATAATACTTTATTTTAACTATGTACTTTTTTGTATATTGAATTATCTTGGCCCCATTGCACAATTTACTCTTAAAATGTATTCTCACACAATTAAGTTTCTCGTATTACATCTGGCACTAAATGAGAATCCCCTAACTTGAATTGTGATATAAAAACTACAGAGGCCCGTTTGTAACTTTTTGTTGACAACTGCATGGCATGGATGACTATGCTTACTAAAGTTTTTGGAGTAGAAGAGTGAATGCGTAACATCTCTCCTGGCATTTGGCTTGCTTGTCTCAGAAAGGTAAACGTGCCAAGGTAAAGGTGATTCACTGAGATTTCATTCATTCTCTCTCGTGTGTGTGTGTGCAACTGAGAAGAAGAAGGGCTTATAGCACTGCACGTGGAGTTAATTGAAAAGGGAGGAGACTTCAGAATTAAACGGTTCTAATTACTTATTCCGCACTCTCGGCCGCTCATCAACTGCTTAGCAGAGGCTCCAGTCCGAATGTCTCAATGGAATCCAGGCTTTGGGACCAAATTGATATGAATTTCACTAAAATTGCTCACAGATGTGAGCTATTACTTTTTTTTTGTTCCCTCAGAGCCTGACGTCACCTTGGTCGAGAAGAGGGGCAAAAAAAAAACTGGCCGAGTCTTTTAGGAAGTTTACAAAGGTACTCCTATTGAGTATACCAGTTGCTCTTGAAATGAGCTGGACTCGATATCTGGATATAGACTGGACATCCAAACTCTTCTGGTCCATAGGGCTACTTTCCCAAAAAAATGTTTTTTACTGCATAATGATACTGGATGCTGTGCTGCTGGTCGGAGGTACTTACATAAATATATCTCTCGAGTTGAGTCAGGTAGATTAGATAAAAACCTGCCTGTGCCAGCTCGTGCTCGGAAGGGTGCCGGTACATATCGTATGCTCTCGTTGGTCATTTCACTTTCGATAACTGTTTCGAAAAATGCTCGAGGTTCATCTGTTGCCTTGACTGTTTTCATATTCTTAAACGTACATTACGCATTGATGTGCAATTATTCGAGATCTTGCAACTTATTCGGAATAACATGCTTAATTCGGATTTAAAACAAGAAAAAGTTTGTACCCGCCACAAAGTATAACGGACGGAAGATAGAGAGTATCATGGCTATCCTATCACATGCAACCCGTTTGGCCTAAAGGATGTTCACGTGTGGAAAGGCAAAAAAAAATTCCCAGCGAATAAGCTTCTTGGAAAGGGTACATTTTTACCCTTTGACCTGAAACTAAAAATTTTGGTCAGATAATGTTGAGTTGCTAATGAATATCGTGTTGTTTGGTTAAATATGTTCAATACATCATGCTAAGTTTGCTGAAAGCGTTTTTGGTTGGGAATTTTTAGCAGTGTATTTTTTTGTAACCCCTGTATGTTAGTGTTGAAGGAGCTTAACTAGGACTTCAGTGCGAAGAACCAGAGACGTGTTCCCCGAACACAAAGCCATTGATTCCTGGCAGAGAGGGAAAGTCTTGCTAAGCCTTGCATATATCAGGAGTAAATAGGGAATAGAGTGACAAGCAGCGGCCAGTAATGGGCCCTTGGTCGTTGGGAAGTGAGACAATAGTCGTCTATCTGCTGGGAGACAAGCTGTAGGGAGCCAAAGGACAAGAGCCCATTTGCTTTTCTCTGGATGAGAGAAATTGATTGTTTTTGATGAACTGAAGTGGAAAGTTAATTCCAGATGTATGTACTTTCCTGCTTGTTATTTGTTATTCTTTCTCCTTCATTTATTCCAGATTATTCCACCGTTGTCATTTGAGTGAAATGAGAAGCAGAGATTGGGATGGGAAGAGTTCAGCGGCCAGAGGATAGACGACGACATTAGGGAAATGACGTGACGGAGACACATTTGTTTTGACGTAGAGCCAGAGACGCACTGACTTTCCAATTTAAATATAGACCAATTCTCAGTCTCGCTACACGGAATGGAAGGATGGGGAAAAATAATTCTTGTCTATTGAGGCGTTAAAATATTCAGAGGCGAGAGACTTGATTTCCTCATAAGCTTTAATATTTAACCAGTCACACGAGGCTTTCCCACACATGACGTAAGACGTAAGGGTGGAAGGAATACTACTACGTCTTTTTTGCATTGCTGTTAGTGCATTCAGCAAAAAATCATGGAGTTAGTGCAAGCTATTCAATCATTCCATGGAATATGTGGAATTTAATGCTCTTTCAGCTGCAGTATTCAGTTTGGCTAAAAATAATGATTTAGATCGGCGAACGCATTATTTCCTTATGGATTCCCAAATGGCTTGGAAAAAACACTGTTTCTCGCATACCTATTGATCTACACATAAAATTAAATAGACTAGCCCACAAGGCTTTAAATTCTGCATATGACCGAGTAGTTACTGATCTAAATAGGCATAGGTAGGCGTAGGTACCTACATATATTTAAATACATAGTATCCAGCATTAGATGTAAGCTATTGACAACTAGGCAACTGTCTGTTATGATTTTGATGCTTAGGAATTACAGCAAAATATAAAATTTTAGAGCAATGTGTGTTAAGAGTTTAATTACTTATTTATTGATTTATGTACGTTTTTGATTTTCAGATATTATGCTTATTTTTTGTTTAAATCAACGCTATATATCCAGCCTGCCAATGCTAATATGAACATAATACGCGGCACATGCAGAGCCGAGTCCTTTTTCATTCAATCAAAGCGCATCTCTCAACTTTCCCATCTCATCCGTAGGTCCATCAAGTTGAGTGAAGTAAAAAAAAAAAACCGTTTTAACACTGATTACATAACATACCATTACCAATTACCATATAGATAAGGTGGAAAAGAACCCTCGAGCCCATCTCGCTCTCTCATCTCACAGGGAAACCTTTTTTAATGCGCCTATTCGGCAAAGCAAACGGTACGAACAAAGATTTGTGAAGGTGAGTCTGGTCTGGACCATCGGATCCCATTATAATATGTCATAATAACAAGTCTCAAGTCAAAGCAAAAAATAGGCTCAGATCTGAGATGAATCGTCTCTTCAAGCACACCGACAGAGTCCGAGTCATAACCTAATTTAATTTGATTTCCATCACATTACTCACTAGACTGAATAGAGATCAATTGGTAGAGCAGAAAATACAGCGGTGCTCACAGCGAGCGGGCCAGTGGCTGGGTATGATCAGAGGCGAAGCTGGCAAACTTCCTAGGACATAGTCCATTGTTTGCTCAGTGGACGGTTGTGGGAATATATGAATGTGCCATGTGTTGACCAATATTTTTCACAGTTAAAAACTCATTTTTGGGGAATTAAAATCTGACAAGCCTGATGCTATTTGATGAACTAAGTCCAGCTTGCCAGATTTTATGTCACAAAAAGCATTCAACACGTAGCAAGCAAGGCGGATATCCAAATGCTTAGCGTATGACACATTTAAATTGTGATACAAGCAATACATGTGATATCGGGAGCTTGTAAAAGCATGAAATTATTGTTTTCCAAGCCAGTAAGTGGCCAACTAGCCATTGGCCCGTTTCCTGTGAGCACCACTGTATATTTTTTATGGCTTGAGTGTCTCAAATTCCAAGTCTTGCTCCCTGTTTGGGAAGAACCGTACTTGTGCTCGAAGGACCCAGCCGAGGAGCATGTGGACCACAGAATCTCTTCCGGAGCCACAGAATGGTTTCTTTTATCCGATTACGTCATCTGATTTACATATAAGTTAAGTTTTCATAGGCGTTGCCGTGCAAAGAAGATGAAGAAGAGAAGGAGAGAGAAAGAGATAGTGAGTTGAGTAAAGCCCTTTTGAAAACGCCCTGTTGCTTCATGAAGCAAAAAAAAAAAAGCACCGACCCCGTTGCCCTTATAATAGGTCTCGTCTCGACTGTCTCAACACATGCCTTCTTCCACTTTTCAAAATTAAACCGTATGTTTCAAAAAGAGCCATTTCCCGAGCTTCTATGAAAACTAAAATTTTCCAAACTTCTGGACTGAGTCGAGTGAGCTGGAAAACATTTCCAGCCTAAGTTTCATCACGGTTGGATGATAGCTAAAAGTATTAATGAGGGCAGAAGCCGGTGAGATGCAGGAGGACCAACTTATATAATGGCCTATGACCTATGTATGTAGTATATGAAAATCAAGCATTTCAAACACACACGGAGGCTCCTGCCATTTAGTTTTTTTTTTTTTGTAACTCTTATATTTTTTTCCACTTTACATCAAAGAGGTACATCAAAATAAAAATCACATTAATTAATGATTTAAACATCATAATAGTTGTGCAGGTACAGTGTTTCCACAAAGATTGTTCTAGTTTTTAGAATATATGTAGTACGTACGTAACAATGGGCTTGACGGTAGTGAAAATAAGAAAAGAGGTGGACACAGGAGGGAAGCCTGGGTCCTGCTGAACAGTAGAGATAGTAGCGTGTTCCACTAAGCATGGGAGAGATACGTGACGATTAGTAAGAATAATAATACGTAATAAATACTTTTTTTTAAGTCAGAACGACTCCAGTTAACAAAGGGAGTTGTAATGCTCCTAATACATAGAACAAAGTACGAGCTAGAGAGAGAGAGAGTGGACATTGAGTACAGACAGAGAGATTACAGAGATTTGTATTGTGGGATATGAAGAGACATCAAGAGTTGAAATCCGAATCACGCTCTCAGATATTCCTTTAATTTACTCAGCTGGACAAAAAGAGATTATTGGATATACAAAAGGGAGAGAAGGTTTGGAAGTGTAGGCCAGTAATTTCCTTTGTTTTTTTCTTGTTTTTTACTTTATACTTTTGAGCGTATTTTCAAAGACATATAGAAATATATTTTAATTTGCTAAGGAAGGAAAGGGAGACTTGGGGAGAAATCCATTCACTCAGTCACTCTTGAATCAAGCAGGTATCTCTGTTTTGAGTCCACCCATAGTAGATAGTCTGGTACATGAACATAAAGCACAGGCGTCAAGCTTACAGTCGAGCGTTAAAAGATTAGATATTACAGTAGTTGTACTTACTCGTCTTAACCTACTTAATTACTCTTAGGATGTAGAGACTGATTCTGAACTAATAGTTGCCTGGATTCATTTCCTAATCTTACAATTAAGCTTAGCCTAATAACTAACTACTCTGCTCCGCACTTACGCCCAAACAAGAGAGAATAGAAAAGTTGTTGAACATATTTAGCTCGAGTCGAGAGGAAGCGAGTAGTCGCCTCTTCTGGCACAGTGAAAATACTACATCCCCAGAGTTCCCTTATGTATTTAGTAGTGAACGGCTCACACCACATGACTCGGCGGCCGAGTGAACCTAGCCCATGCCAAAAGTAGCTTAATTAGAGAAAAATATCAATGGACATGGACAGTTCTGATTCTGTTTTCCTTCTACTTTAATTTGGCCATGTTCTGGGTAGTGCTTGTGCAGGAGAATGCCCCGAATCTCTTTGTAAGTACGTGGCCTGAACTGAACACAGACATGTTTGTCGCTATGTTACTCTAAATGCTAATTCCCAATAACCCTACAATAGTCTCGTATAAATAATCCCTTGTAATTACCCACTCGGCCCAATAAGTAGTCTCGGCCTGAGCTCCCTACGCTTCAAATAATATCAAGTACCCTAGCCCTTTCTTCTCGCCCTTTGGGACCACCACCTCACGTCAGCACCCTATTCTCACTTTCTCACGGCCGCTCAACAAGACGGAAGAGGAGCAGAAGTGAGTGCGGAGAAAGTCAGGATTTTGGAGCACCAGATTGGGACCTTGTGCTCCGAGCCCATGCCCATTCTGTCGACTATTGATTTTCTGCTCTGGGAACAAATAGGATGGGCATGGGAGAGGATGTACAACAACAATAGGCCGCTCTTGTCAATTCCTCTGCCATCAACTAAAACAAATGAGCTCAATTGTGACATACAGAGATCCTCTCTCGCAGCTCAGCAGGAGTCGAGGCTCGAACAATACCCCCTCAACTCACTTCTGATTTCTCCGCTTTCACAACGCCACAAACTGAGTATTCAAAGTCGGAGAGGCACAAAAGGAACGGAGAGCAATCGGTAAGCCCCCATTGCAAGCACCTATCGTAAACACCCATTGAAAAGTAGGTTTCATTGATTCTAGTTAGGTTATCCTAGCAGCTTTTTAGTGGAAATTACTTTAATTGGACTGAGTTTTCAATAGGTGCATACCGCTTGTCCCCTGTTCCTTACGTAACCCGATAAAGCAATAGTAGCCAGAAGATTGACAGAATTAACGCTCTTTAAAAATGGTTTAGAGTTTAAAAAATAAAAATAATGAGATTTAAAACGAGGCGAGGACGCGCGAGAAGAACACGATTGTAAAAAAAAAATCTTATTTGCTAAGCACCTATCTATGCAGCCAATGTAGCTGAACATAATGTACAGGTTACAATTATTTATGTACAACGTAATACTAATGCATGTAGTATGTGTAGCACAACCTTTCTTAATCTCTCCGTGTTCCTCGGTAGTATTTACAATGTTATTTACAGAATACAATCGTAGAATAATACATACAATTCCTTGCCACCCTCATGGGTCGGCCTTTGTGAGAAGTCCTCCTAACATTGTCCGTACAGAGCAGCCCCACTTAATACGCTAGTAATAATACTTGTCCAGCCCAACCTACACACGTATTTAGGAGACGATGGAGTAGACAGGCAGGCGATGAGTCTCCGGATCCATCGCTCCTGTCCTCCAGAGTTCTGCACAGGTTTGGGTTCCAACAGAGACAGTTGGGTGAACACGGAGTTTTCTACATAAGAGTACAGTCTTTGGTTCCTGCTTTGTTTCATTTGGTAATGTGATGCTCAAAGAAGGCTCAATAATGACTCCAAAAGGGGACAAAGGGACGAACTCATTTCCCAAGTGCCCAGATGGCAGAAATAAGCAAAAGGTTGACTAAGAATGATTGCAATGGATTGGTGAAGAAGCTCACTTGCACTTTCACTGAAGAGACTTGAGGCCTCCTCTCGGAGGTGTTGGCGGAAGAGGGAGAGAGCATTGGAGACAAATCAAAGATCTCGGCCTAGGCGGAGCACTCGACCAGATGGAACCAGATCAAAGGTTGTGGAGGAGATCCCGGGAAGAACGCCGAGGAGGCGGAAGGCGCGGGAGGCGAGCATGGCGGATTGGAATTGGAATCACTGAGTAATCACAAGCCCGTCGTGACGATTGTGTGCGGTAATGACTGATCGTGCTGCTGCTGGCCTCCCAGGCGTTGGGAGGGACTCAGGAGCTGCTGTTGTGGCGTCACCTGTTGCTGCAACGCATGCGGAGCTTGAGCAGAGAGGAGAACACTCGAACTCGTCCCAGGACTAGGTGCCGGGTTCGGGACCGTCGACTGACTACTGCTCGACCCGCCTTTGTTCTCTCGTCTCGTCCGCAGCTTCGAGTGAACTTTGGCATGCCTAGGCAGTTATTCGCTCATTAGAAATCACCTTAGTTTACAGAAAGGTGGATGGGTGCGAGAGGTTGGGGAAAGGCACGGATGGCCAATGGTAAACATGCGTAAATTGCTTAACAAGGCTGTTGAAGTAAGAGATGGGTGGCACACGGTCAACTCCTAATGCAAACCCCCATGGAAAACGCCGGATTTTCATACATCCTAACCTTGCGTTACCAGAACTAATGAAGCTTGCTTTCCCATAGGTGTTTACCATGAGTGGTACCCTATCAGCTCTCCACGAGTGTTTACCAACTCTCCATGAGTGTTTACCAAGTCTCCATGGGTGTTTACCAACTCTCCATGAGTGTTTACTAACTTTCTCCATGGGTGTTTACAAACTTAATCATTGCCTGTTAACCGCATGGGCCTTTCCCTACTTCAACCGACTTGGTGCTACAAAGGGTGTTTACCATTGGCCGTACTTGAACCAAAAGGGCTAATTGAGAGAAGTGGAAAGTGGTATGCTAGAGAAGGTGGCGGGGTTTAGCTGAAGCTGAAAGTCCTTTAATAAGAACCTTACCTTTTCTTCTCATCGGATCTGGCGAACCTTCTTTGGCAAATGTCGCAAGAGAACGGCTTTTCTCCTGTGTGAGTTCTAGAGGAATGAACGGAGAGAGACTAGTTATAAACTTTGCATTTCTAAACATGGGAGACTGGAAATGGGCTCATTTCCACATCTCCAGTCAGTCGGTGTTAACAGAAGAGAAGGAATAAGTGTATTTTACCTTATATGTGTTTGAAGATGGTCAGAGCGAGAGAAGCTGAATAGAAAGGGAACAAAACCAGTTTTATTTATTTTGAATTTGAATCATATTGGGCTTCACGCATTCAACTATTGTACACATGATGTGGGTCTATTCAAGCTGTGAGGAATTGGCTAGCTCAAGCCTCCCTTTTCTATTATTATGGTTTTCCATTCTTCCAAACGCAACTTGCTCAATTTTACCACAAACATCATACTATGTAGTTGAATGCCATTTCAATGTTCCTATTCACTATTATTACCTGCGCATGCAGATTCGGCATTGGAACGGCTTTTGGCCCGTATGGATGCGTATGTGCCTGGAATACAAAATAGTTGATATTTATTTACTTTCTCTTTCTCTCTTAAGGAAAGAGGCTAAGAGCGAGTATTCACCTGGTAAGCTCATCACTGCGAGAAAAGCGTCTGTCACAACCTTCAACGGGACAAGCGTAGGGCCGTTCATGAACGGGCGTTTTGGATGGTCGGTTGGGGTAACGCCGTGGTTTCACTGGGACGAGTCGAAGCGGTCCTCCTGCCTGCCAATCGCACGCCGACTGCACAAAAATACCAATGCCAAGGTCAGACAAGCACTCGGGAAAAAAGGCTAAGAATTTAATTGGCCATATAAAACCAGCAAATACCCATACCCCAAAGTATGCCCATAAAATAACAACAACCGTCACAAAATTCCAGAAATTACCCATACCAAATTTTGACGCTAAAACTGACTTGTTTCTGAACTTCCGCTTATCTTGAGTGAAGTATGTAAACTAAATTAAAGCATCCATTTGGCCAAGTGAAGCCTTTTCATTTAAATTAACTAGTTATGGGCAAAAATTGGGAATACCTGCATATGACTAGGACTTTAATATATTGGGAACTGGTGCATGAGCATTTGCTAGTACTATAAGAGGAATAGAATTTAGGCCAGGAGAAAGTGAGAGAAGAAAGCAGAGTTGCGGACTCACCTGCGACAGGATTTCATGGCCTTTGGAGGTGCTGGGATTGTACTCTGCCAGACCCACAGCCGTGTCCTGCGAAGGCTCAACTGACTGCGGCGGCCCAGCACAGAAGTCCGTGAAGGGCTCCTGTTTGGGGATGACCAGTTCCTGCGTCTGCTCAAAGTCTGGAGTGGCCCAAGGATGGTACTTTGCCTGTTGCTGCTGTTGCTGCTGCTGCTGTTGGGATGACTGGGCCTGCTGCGGTTGTTGGTGACGGAAGGGGTCTTCGAGGAGGGATGAGCAGGGGTCAAAGGAGAACTCGGTCTGGGCGGATCCGAACTGGGGCGTGACGCCGCCCTGAGGATCGGTGGAGAAGGAGATTTGCTGCTGAGACTGGGAAGTTGGGGTGAGGATACCAAAGAGCGGGGCGTAGAAGGTTCGGTCGGGGGAGGGCAGGATCCAGTTGATGCCGGCCGTGGGAGAGCTCGACTGCGGAAGCGGCGTGTTGAGGCTGGACTGCTGGGAGACGGAGACGGGCGGCATGGTCACGCGGAGTCTCTGGTGATGGTGATGATGGGGGAGGAGCTGGTGTTGTTGTTGTTGTTGTTGGTTGAGTTGTTGCTGGTTGTGCTGTTGTTGCTGTTCCTCGAGAGACTGCTGGTGCGATGGGTACATCTTCGGACTCGGCGGCGGAGTCGAGGTTGGGGAGGAATTGGGGGATGACAACGTCAGTTCCGTGTCTAGACCTGGAAATGGAAATCACAGCATTGCCCATAAGCTCGCCTGCCATCTCCAAATTACCAATTAGCGGCTCTAATGCATGTGGACGGAGCCAGTACAGTAGTCGAGGTGTGAGTGGAGAGCGTATTATGTTTAAAACAGAGCCGTGAGACCTGAGCCCAGATCTGCCTGTCATAGTAAACAGTAGTGGGGATGCTAATGGTGTGGGTCAACTTTTTTTGCATCTCCGAGGAGCATGCATGATGCGATCATCAGGAATGTTTACTTTACTTTTTGACTCCATGTGGTTCCTGCATTCGTGGAATTGCCACAACTCTAAATGCATGGATTGAATCATCAGGTGGAGAAGAGGAAGACGCTCCCTACTACTTAATACGAACGAGTTGGCTTCGCGTCTTTTCCTTACACTCTGTAGTAATGCATCTCATTTTGCCCAATTCTCCGTCTGCTGCTCCTACGGTCTTCCTCAGGGAACGTGCTATATGGCTCTGTCCCAGCCTAACCTCTCTCCTGCCTAGCTTCGCCTTCCCATCCAATACATTACGCCCACGCCTTTTCGGAGTGAGACATGCCTCAAAATAGCTGTGCTGATGCCAAGAGAAATGTTTTCTCCAGTGTTGTGTGCTCATTCGGTTCCACAAAAGTTGCTCACTTCTGCTCAAGCCCGGCTTTGTGTACACATAGGCTCTCATGTGCCAGTAGGGCAGCGGAGTTTGGGCTTTCCTGACTCTGGTTCTGGTCCCGAGACCAGCGAAAGAAATGTCTAATGAACGTAGGTAGTCTCTCCTGGAGTGTAACAGGTATTATGCGGAGTGATGCCTATTGTTCTACCAATTCGGCCTCACACTCATGCTCCTTAGCGTAATGTCAGAATCATATTAGCCTAAGCGCACTGGATAGATTCCAGCCTTGTTCTATCCACCTGTGCTTGAAAACGCACCGTGGTTCTTCTGTCTAGCGCTTATGCCCAATGTCAACATGGAACATGCACAATCTACTCTGGAGCTTGTCTAGGTGCGTCGTGCGTGTAATGTGTAAAGGTGCTTACCTATGGGCGGCGGGTCGAGGAGCGGAAGCGATGCCCCGAAGAAGCCAGCCCCCTCGGCTGCAGTGACGGGGGTGTTGAGGCTGTCCTCGATCTTCTCGAATCTGTCGACGAGAGCCCTTAGATGCGGGCGGTCGAAGAGAGCGGCGTGGTCGGGGAAGTGGGGCGGGGAGAGTGACCCAGGTCGGGTGGCGGGTGAGTGGGGCGGAGTGGTGGCGACTGGTGGGGAGAAACAAAGGAGGGACAATGATACTGTGGGCAGAACACGGGCCTTCTTGCGCTCGGCCGGATTAGAGCCCGGGCTGGGATAGTGACAGAGCGTCAACACGGGGTCTTCTATCATTCTCATGTCGTCCGAGTACAACTTCTCGTCTTCGGCTCTCAAGGAGGACTCGGGCTCTGCTGAAGACAGAGAAAGGGTAACCGGAGTCACCGGTGAGCCGTCTAAGGACACGAGATTATCCACAATTTAACAATCCCCCCTCTCCTCCCTCCTCCGCGATCAGGCTGGACAGCAGGACTAGGCCCACAGGGAATAGTGGGCTCAGGTGTCTAGCTCTACCCGCTTCGGCTATTACAGGAGAAAGCGCTGAGGAGACTGGTCTAGATGTGTAAATGCGACAATAGGCGTTGGGAGCTGTGAAGCGGCAGTGGTGCTGTGGGCAGGCCGAGTGAGCGACTGAAGAGAGCGGAGGAAGAGCGAGATGTGAGTATCTCTGCTCCTGCTCGGCTGGCTATTGTAGTAAAGACGCTCGCCAATCCTCTCTGCCTCACCTCCTCCAAGTTGAGAGCCAAGTGAGTGAACGTGAGTGGAGGGAGAGTGGCTGGGCCGAATTTTATGAATGAACCCACCTCCTGCCCCTCACCACCCCCTGCCCTCTCCCACAGCCAAGGACCAGGTCGGGGGTGATGACGTGCGGCCAGCAATGACGTCTTCCCATGTGCTCCCGCAGGAGAGCCGCTCGATAACTTTCTCCCAACAACCTGACCCGCTTCCACACTCTCTCTCTTGTCCCATTCCCCAGAACAAGCAGAACAGATGCTCCGTCCGCATCATCCACCCAAACCGTCACTACCCGCTTTACGCTACTATCTACTACATACGCTTTCTAATACTTCTACCAGCCTCGACCTTCCACTCTCCTCGGCCTTCGTGTCCTAGCAACCCTGCATACCGGAAATACCACATGCCCACTGCCCAACACCAGCTACATCCTGACTCATCCATGGGCTACAAGGATGCTCAGAGCGAACGGGCCCAATCTTCTCATTTTCCCAACTCCAGATCCTATACATTCAGCTCAATCTCCGGATGTGACAACTTCTCATATTTTCACAATTGTCACAATTATAAGCACTGCTCCACGTTTTTCATGCATTGCCACATATTTTAGTCACGAAAAACCCACAACCCCGTGCTTATATTCTAATTGTGACTCGGAAGGAAGAATTACATAAGTCAAGTTCATGACGCATTACAATACCTTCATCATCCGCTAACTGAGCCGCATGAATCTAATGTATTACCATTTGGAGTTGGTGAAATCAGAGAATTGTTCTCTCCAAGCCAATCCACTGACATCCACTGACCTGTTTGCTCTGAGCAGAACTGTGCATGTAGTCACTTTGATCTCTGCCCTCCCAAAGAGACGATGACTAATTTCCCTCTGGCTGTGTTGGGAGACAATGTACTAGTTTCATAACATGAGAATATGTTGAGAAGAGAAGTGACATATTAGGTCTTTACATGTCCCTCCGCTGTACTCGGCTTGAGCTCTGGATAATGAGTGTGAGATGACAAGGAAGGAGTTGCTACCTCAGTTCAGTTCTGGGCACGAAGGCCAGAAGGGAGTGTGGGTGAGAGACCGTCTGCCTCACATCAGACTACCTTCCCTCACTTGATAACGAATCGGGAATAAATTAAACGCTGATCGCTCCAAATGGCACAAGCTCAAATGGCAAATTATTGGCTGTCTCAATGGCAAACCCCCTTTTCGGAGTTCATTGGCCAATTGGGTACTTAGTATTCGTGCTTTTGAAAATGAGCGTTTGAACTCATGCATCAAAAATATAAAAATAAAAAAGGCTCGAGAAAACTGAGAAGGATAACAACGTTTCAGCTGTCTTATTGTTCGTATGCAGCAAAAGGCAGAAAATTCTCAACGCAAACTGTATAATATAGCTGGACTACTCGTATGCCTCGTCTAGACGAAAAAATACAACCGATTGAATCATCGACTGGTTGATTAATGCAAGAAATATAGATCAACACAAAATTTGGAGAAGCCTACTCACTTCCTGTGTTCCTCAGTTCTCCCATTAAATTTAGGTTTTTTCCACCAGGGCCCTAGTCCTCTCTTTCCAATTGGGATAATAACTTTATAAGTAATTTTAACATGCACAAATGTTTGCCAATAGGGGCAGAAATTGCTGTTACCTATATTATGAGATATTAATTTTAAGCTACCGAGTAGTGACAAACGGAATTTATAATTTATTGATACAATTACCCTAAATAGTGTTACAATGTCATTCCGATTCTTTAACATGTACTTAATACCAGTACTGTATAGATGAACAAACAAATAAATAAATTCGTTCAGAAAAAAGACCAGGAAATTGGGATATTTTTCTTGTTGCTAAAACTCTTTGCCATTTTGAGGTTTGCCAATTAGAGGGCGAGTAAATGGAATAGGCCCGTCTCCAGTCCATGCACCCCAATGATCCTAAACAAGCCCCATCATCCTGTTGCTCCTCTGTCGTTGAGAGGATGACAAGACAGGAGAGATGCGGCAGAGCAGCTTCAGCTCAGCTCTTGAACATCATGCATACATGTATGTACATAGAATGCATAGAAGACGGGCTGAGGTGAGAGGCGGAGGAGGCTAGCTGGTGGCTGACTGAGCTGATCTCCACTCCGTTCTGAACAGAGATGTGGATGGAGAATAATTGCTTGAGCTCTTGAACTTGGGCTCGCCTTATATGGTTAGACGAGTTGTACCGGAGTTTGCCGAGCCAGTGTCGTCACCGCCACGAATAGATCTCATCTCAAGGAAGAGCAAACTCTCGACTTGGGCCGACTAGAAACGAGCCAAGAACGTCGCCTTTCTCTGGATCACAATAAATACAGAGCTCACTCTTCCGCCAAACACCCGGCCAGGCAGAGCTGGAGAGAGGCTCCGGCTCAGAACACATACATCCATGCTACAGCTCTTCACAGCCCAGCCACTCGACGCGTCCAAGAAGAGGAACAAATGTTTACTTTTCCCAATGCCAGGAGCAGTAGTGGTGGACAAGGGCTGAGGCTCCTCGTCACTTGTCACCAAGCATTCCAAATAGGCTCTTCACATGGGAGCAAATAGAGACTCAAATCCAAATTCAAATCAAAACACTTCAAGTGGGCCTGATGGGCTGTAGAACGTGTTTGAGGCCAGGAATGCAGGAGGGAGCTGAGCTGAGGCAGGGCCAGATGCATGCAAGCCTTTGCTTGGACTGTAGACCGCGGTGACAAGAGAAACTCCTGCCCAGCCACGTGGCTCTGCAGCAAGAGAAAGTTGTTTTCCCTACAAGTCTCATTTAGTACTTGGAGCACTTCCTATTATTTCCACAAATACGCTCAATATTTATATGTAGAATCAATGAGGCAGAGCTGCTATTATTAAGCACTCGAGCAGAGCCTAACTCCCAGCATTCCTATAGGCAAGCCATGCCATGCCCCATGGAATGACGGAAGGAATGGATTCTTTTTCTGTATTTGTTTTTTTTTCTCTCTAAATATCGGATTAAGGTATTTTGAGTCATCGGATCATTGGGGAAATGTAGAGATTCTAATTTCTGCTAAGACGTAAACCCGAAGCTAAGCTGGTGACGATCTTCTTCTCAGATTCTCTCAGAGAAACTTCCATGTATTTCTCTTACACACACACAGAGTACAATGTCTAGCACAGAAGGTTTCCTCTACTTTTTTTTTTGCTGCTCTGGATCCACTTGCCTTCTCGAAATAGTTTCGCGAATCATCATGAACTATTTTTAGAAATATTTTCGCCCACCAATTTTGGTTTGCTGTTTTTTGGCCCTAGTACTAGTCCTCTACTCTTGTCTATTTATAAGGCCTATCCGTGGAAATACGGCAGAAACCATACACGTGGAATTGATTAAGACATTGTCGAGTGTAGGAGAAAGCAGTGCATTGGAAATAAGCTGGAATGCCGTACTGATAGAGAGGTCCCTTTCCAGCATCACTCAGGCTGAAGCCTTAAACAATAGTCCGTCCAGTTGTAATAATGTCGTAGTAGGCTTGAATGAACGGAGCAGCTGAATGGAGGTAATGACTGAGTAAAGCTCTATGCAGGAAGGAAGCAGGAAGTCTCCCAGTGTTCCTCAACTTCTAATTGTTCAATCCTTTACCTGATTCACTCGAAATGTTACCTACCAAAACTCCACTCCCAGAATGTTCAACTGACAACGTTTCATCGGCTAAGCTTGTCCTATTCAAATACTTTAGGTAAACCTAAGAATTCAATCCTATGACACAATGTCTACCTTAGCCCATAGTTACCGATCATAGCCTGACTGCAATATGTAGTTTGAAGTCCGAGGGTAAACAGGGAAATGTTGCGAGGAACTTAATCCAGAGAAATCTATTTGAGAATAATTTTTCGAAGCAATTTTTTTCTAAATAACTTTTTAGAGGGAAATGTCCATTTAGGAAGGCCGTGGTTTATTTTGCGTCCAGTGAGGTTTTGTCTGGAATGTTTAGCCTATTGCTCTGTCTGTAGGGATCCTGTGAAGTTGATTGAACCTAATTTGCACCCATTTCCTATTTCGAAGCTAAAGTTACCCGGAACATAGTACTACATTCTACATAGTATTTCATAACTCGTCTATTCGCTAAGTACAGCCTCGTATTCTAGATGTAGATGGGAAAAAAATCTTGAAGTTGAAAAATTCCAGGTTCAATTTTCAATGGTTTTTTGCCAAAACAAAATCCGAAAAGTGTTCTTAATCGACTTCCCAAGACCCTTAGAGCAATATTCAACACATTTCAGATTGAAGCCAAAAATTGGTTCTTTTTCGTGAGAACCTTTTCGAATTGAGCTTCTTTGCATGGATTTTTGTCCCAAGCGAGTTTTCGAGTAACTTTTCGAATGTTGTTCCCATTCCCTTTCCGTGGTTCCAACTGTTTTGACTAAGAATGCTTGTAGAGAAGTTGTCTTACCTTTTGTTAGAAGGTCTGGCTGGGATTGGTGACAGACATGTTGCCATCCGTGAGTGATTCGAGTCTGTGGAAATAAAGAGAAGGTATGCAGTGGCCGTAGATTGGGCCTGAGCGGAGACAAAGGCCTCATCAGCCAAGTCCGATTGTATTTTATTGACGATGCTGAAAATGAGAAGTGTGAAGCGTAGGAACAAGGGCCTGAGATGGAGCCTCAAAGAAACTCCTGACTCCGAATTAGTTTCGCTTGACATTTTTCCACTCTTTACTGGATGTGTGCAGGATGAGCTCAGCTATTGTTTCTACTAAAGAGGAGCATTCTCTCTGCCACACCAGCGGACAGACCCATCCAGGCCACTCATTCATCCCACGGGTTCACACTGGGAAAAATCCCATTCATTCACAGGCACAGTACTATGTAGCCTAGGCTACGTAAGCGCCGTTCCCACTTCCAGCCCAGCAGCCCCAGCACACCCAAGCCCACTGGAGCCCACTGGGCCAATACATCGTGCATAATCAAATAAGCGGATCTTACATGTCTTCAAGTCAATATGAACCATTTCACCATTCTTCCACGCTCCGGAACAGAGGCGTCGCTTCTAATATCCGTCCCGGACTTCCCAAGCCGGAAGGCCGCTCCGCTTTCCGCACAGGAATGCGGATCAGCTCCAGAAGGAAAGTGAAGGTGAAGGTCGTGCCAATCTCCTCTGACTCACTAATCACTTCACTGCACTGCACACTGCACTCCACTGTCCCGCTGGACCGGATGAAAGGCCCAGTTCGCCCCGACTCAACAGGTTGGTTGTGGACGGAGAGAAAGGAGGTTGGGGACCAGGAAGAGCCCACGTCGGCTGAAGCACTGCTGCAGACTGGTGCGGTTCCTCGGGAAGTGGAAGAATGTATTTTGGTCCGAATTCACTCCGGCCCTGCTCCTGAGACGTAGCAAGTGAGGGACTGAACACGGAGCCCAGTGCACTCCGTCCGTGGTTTCTGCTCTGCTGATGATTGTGGTGGTGGAAGGCTGGCTGAGGGGAAAGGAAGATGTGCTAATTGCTTGACACTCGGCGTATTTGCATAATGTGGGCCTCTGAGTGAGGCTGTTCGGGGTGGAGGTATGAGTGCCGGCTGCTGGATTCGCCTGTGTCGAGATCCATTGGGAAACTAATGCATGAGGAGGATATAGGTGAAGACTTTTATATATGAGAGCTCAGGGCTTTACCAAGCGTGGGCTTCTTTCCTCTTTCTTTTTTGCGTAGCGCGGCAACCGTGGATGTCAATGAAACTGAATGTGGATGCTGGGCACCGGGGATCCCAAGGAATAGATACAAAGAGCATTGGGACGGCAGGCGGCTGGAACCCAAGCCTCCCCTCCAGACCCTCCAGTCATAGACCAAATGCCCGGATTCACCTCATGCCATTAGCCGGAGTCCTCCGCGTCACCATGTGCAAATGTCAACTCAGTCCAGCACCAACCTTCTGTCACAACCGCTCAACCAGGACCAAATTTTCAACATGCAGAAAATTGAATCAAAAATTGGGCAGAATTTCTAGCTTACGAAAAACTGACATATCGTACATGTTTTGAAGTGAGGTAGGTATTGATGATAACATCAGGCTTTTTGATTAATTCTGAAGGCTGTGCAGTGCATTTTTAGATTACTTGAAGTGCAAGTTCACGTGCATAGTAGCCTTGAGCTGCGTAGAGTTGATATGGGAATATATTTATTGTCTTACCATTTCCGTTTGAGAGGTAAGCATTCACACTCCAAAGAATCTAGAACATTGTTCAGACAACAGTTGCGGATTGGCATTTCCGCGGTTCTGGAAAGGAGTAGGGACGGAAATAGGGCTAATCTTCTGCTAAATGTTTCTATGACTATCCCTGTCCTTCCCAGAAATGCCATCATTATTTTCCTTGCTGCAATGCACAGGAGCGAAGAAAGTTCAAGTTCCCAATTATGCTCCCATTGTATGTACGGGAACTGGAGGACTTCTGGGCTGGAGATGGAAGGGGAAAGCCTAAACTCCCAGTCTGCTCGCTGGCATGCAAATTAGGGCCGGCTGCGTGCTAACAGGAGCCTGGGTCCCATTGAGCTCCATTCTGTGAGAAAGGAAGCGTTTGAGGTTTGGATTTGAGAACTGAGATAGATAATAATTAAAGTGGGCAGCCGACTTGGCCAAATCTTGCCAAAAAATTCTTGCACAGAGACTTGGATTATTTTGGACATTATTATGAATATTAAGAATAAAAGAACGCCCACCAGCGAGTTTGCTTGTGAGTGAAGTGCGTGGGATGTAAAAGTAGCCTTCGCACCAAAAAAGGACGCAAGGGTGGACTTAAGAGACACAAGAACTGTATTCTTCTTCTTCGCCTTGCATCTTCAACTTCTTTTTGAACCAGAAGAGAGTCCAAATAATTTCGGGAATTATTATCCACTCGTGCCTTTTTTCTCCTTCCAAATAACCTCTTCCCAAACAGTCAAACATTGTGCTCAGTCCGAAGAATCATTGGGCTTACGAGCGGCCGAGGAGCTCAGCCAGCCACGAGGACCAGCAAGAACAGGTATTTAGCTCCAACAACGTTCCTTCCAATTTGAAGTACTGCACGCATGCTGTGCTTCCAGCATTCAGCCGCTGAGCCATGAGCCGTGCCATGAGCCGTACTGCACTGGTGTGCATGAACTCGGGAGACAGAAGAGCTGCATGAGGTGATGAGCATGGACCCAATGGCTTGAGACGGGAAGAAGGAATGGGCAACATTATACTAAAATCTCTGATCTCCCATTCCATGCCATCACACCTCTCTGACCTTCTTTGGACAGAACCTAATTAAATATATACCGTACAGAATGAGTCATGGACAGAAATACAGAAATACGAAAGAGCTACCCCGACCACGTCCCTACGTGTGCCTCTACAACAACAATGAATTTGAGACACACCAATAAATACCCAAACATTTTTTTACACTTGCACTTCTATTTACCCAAAGTTTGTTTGGTAATCTCCACTGAACACATCATCCCTCACCTTCCACCTCATCTCGCTCTATTCTGCACGCCGTGAATCAGCTCGTAAAAAATGAAGCCAGAAAGCTATAGGCTAGGTGGGCAGAAGTGATCACCTTTTAATCAACTCACATCGCTCCTACATTAAGATTCTTACGCTAATGCTACCACAAACCATGCTCTCTGCCTGACTCTCTGGGACACGGTTCATTAAACAAGCCTAGCCTGCTACTGTTCCTCTTTCCCCACAGCCAGTCCCATACATGTACTCTCTACATATTATTTATTATTCATGCTCTACACATCATCACAAAATCATTACGATTCTTTAGCTTCCGTACTAATTTGATACAGGCTAGGCTCGTATGCAATTCCAATGAACGATAAACCTAAATTAACCCAATGTCCAAAAATAAGCCAGTGCCAATCAGCTAGTAGATGGCACCTTATCCTCTTCCGTATCTTAGAAATGAGCATAAACCGCTAGGTTAATGCCTAATCCAATCTATGCAAAGCAGTATTGGATCAACCTAATGCATGCATTGATGAAACGCGCTTAGAGAACAACTGCACTTTCAGTCGATGCACTTAAATGGCTCTATAAACTATTCGGATCGGAATTTCGGAGTGTTTAGTCAGTGCCCTGTTGAAAAAATTCGTATTATATGTATCTGTAGGAATGAATACAGATAAGCCTTAAGTCCTGTGGTCGATTGATTGAGGGTTTAGTAGAGCCAATGATGGAGAAGTATCGGGTAAAAATATGCATGTGCTTTTATATTAAACTTTTAGTCCAAATCATTGATTCAATCACAAACGTTTTTACGTGTTTTTATCAGCTTTTCGGTTCGGTGTAGGTACCTGAATTTATACACAGACTGGACCCAGATTTTTTTGATAGCCTAATTGTGGCTGGATATGAGATATGTGTACGTGTACACCGTTGTGATTTCAATATAGAAAACTCTAGATTTAGTTACACCGACTTGAATCAGTACCACCACTGAAAGTTATCCAAAAATCGCCCTCGAAGTAGGATATGGCACTTGATTTCTGGGAAATCCTGTGTCGCTTGGGTCTAATTTTTTGCTAATTACGAGACACTGAATGGGCCAAAGTATCACGAAAAATTTAGGCAATTGCGACACGCACAGATCAGAGGGCGGAATTTGCATTCGTATCGACAATGTGTGACTCCAGACTTAAGATATTTCTAACTCGCACTTAAATTCAACAAACTTATCCACCCGCCGTACAGTCCTGATGTTACTCCTTGCTAGTGACTACTTTTGATCCTCTAAACTTAAGAAACGCTTGGCCAGGAAAGTGTTTAGCTCAAATAAGGACGTGGAAAAATAAGCAAGAAAGCACTTTCGAGAAAAAGACCCAGAATTCTACAAAAATATCAGATTAAATATCAGAATAAAAGATGTGAGGCAGAAATGGGATCCTTGCGTTACTCTTAAAGGATCATACGTGGAAACTTAGACCAATCTAGCTTCACTAATTTGTAAGTTACACGTTTTTTAAACAGAGCAACTACTTATTAAACAAGCCTCGTATACTAGAGTACAAAAGTTGCCGGGGATTATACGCATAACGAAGAGTGAATGAAATTTCAAGAACTATCTTAACCTATAACGAGCTTAGTTAGGCTCTGCTCTGGTGTATATCAATCTATCTATCTGCCCATCTGTCTGAAGCTTTTATTTAGCTCCTGATTGGTGGTTTAGCGAAGCGGAAAAAAGAGTGAAACAACTTTAAAACACAAATAATAATTCAAATACCGAATAACTTCATGCATACTTTTATTATTCCCAGGGGGTAACGGGTTCAGAACTAAACTTTGTACATACATATTTCCGTTATTCTTGAGTAGTGTGTAGGTACAAGTTGTAATCAGTTCAGCTGCAGAGTTGCTTGGCATTGATTCGTTGGGCCTCTATAGTATTGCAATAAAAACGGTATTCAGTATTATCATTCGACAATGCTAAGACTCCAGCTTGTATGTAAGATTTGTTTATTGCTGAGAAGCAACAGGTGCTAGAGTATAATATCTTCCTTGTCTCAAACTCGACGAAGCGAGTGTTGATGGAGAGAGTGTGTTGACAGGCGAGAGTAGACCGGAAGCTGACATACGTGGAAATCCTGGATGGACGAGTCGTAGCTCTGCCGCATTGTCTGGTCTGGCCGGCAAGTGCACGTGTGTGGACACGGGAGGGAGAAAACAATGGGCAGTAATTACTACGAACAGTATTAGGTGAAAGTAAGATAACTGAACTGGAAGATGGAAAACAAGAGTGGGTGGAAAGTAGGGCTTCCAAGCCCGGCCGTTTTTCAAGGCTTCAAGCACAGACGCTCTTCCAAGCCCGGTCTCCCGGGCTCCAAGCCCAAACTTAAAAATGACATATTAAAAGAAAAACAACGAACAAAACTATAATTTAAAATTTTATATTAACTTTATTGGTGTTGATATTAAAAAGTACACAAAGTGTTGAAATTATGTTTAAATAAATAAGTAACATTATTTGGAACAGTGAAGGGACTGAAAATGTCCTCGAAGATGAAAAACAGGGTCTAATTTCTCATTTTTTAGTCATTTCCAAGTCCGGGGTTGGAATGCGTAAGCCCGGGCTTGGAGCCCGGAGTAAAATCGTCGGGTGAGACTGAGCCCGGGATTGGAAGCCCTAGTGGGAAGGGAAGTCACTGGACAACGTATTGCTCCCAGATTATCAATGAAGAGAACAGGTTAGACGAAAAAGCTCAACATGCAAAAGCTCTCCAGAAAAAATCATTTCTGCAAACTTAACAACATAGCTTTACAATTAGAAATTCAATCCAATATATAGCACGATATCCAACCAAGGCTTACCTAACTGAAAGTTACCGGGCCACAATTTACAGTTTGAGATCCAAGTTAAAGGAGAGCTTACGGAGGGAATTTTTTCAGGTAAGCTTGTTGAAGAAACTTTTTCATAGGGACATTTTTTTTCATGGAATGTTACCCCGCGAAAAGCATGTCGAGTTCAGTTTGTTACTCTGTTATTTTAATTGGTTGATAATGGGAAAATTGGTGAAGATGAAGAAAAGTTGTTATTTGTGAGCCGGATGGATGAGCAGATACACTGGGTGATGCGGATGCGGACTATCCACTGTACATATATAGTTACCTATGTCCTCACGTTGCATTTTCCTTCGTTGGCATTCTCACCTCTCCTGTACCTTTCTCGTCGGCTCCCTTGCCTTGCCTTGATCCCCACTTGAAATCAGTAGATAATGCTGACTCGAATTTGAATTGGCGATCAATCATACGATCACTCCGATTCTAATTCCAAGTCCACGTTCCACTCATTCACCAAAGTGACACATGACGCACAGTTGGGTGATTGGGTTAAGGCGGCGGATCGAGGATTGATTCTTGAGTGGGATCATAAAAATGCGTCATGAGTCATGATTAGGCCAATACTTCATGATATTGTCGTCAATACGGAGTTCGAGAATAGTAAAATAATATCTTAAAAGCTGGGAATTAAACAAAACTAAAGTCTTGGAGTTGGAAATTATAAATGGCACACTTCAATACAATGAAACCAAAAGTTATGATTTAACTGTGTGACTATTTCAGATATTCTTCGCAGGTGCTTAGAGTTTGTTTACTCTCGTTTACTTTACCTTTGTTCCGAAACTGCGGACTTAACTTATGACCTTTTCTTGTTTTGATGTCATTGACAACGGGAATAATTTAGTCTATGATGTCAACAAATCTTTCCGTTCAACAGATATGTGGCTCTAATTTAATTCCGGCTAGTTAGACCACCCGGTGAACCAAGATGGAGAGTAAACTAAATCTAAACACCCTGCTTATTCAATTTACTAATAAATTGATTGGGTTAAGGCGGCGGCTCTAGGATCTAATCCGGAGTGGGATCGTAAAAATGCCACATTAACTCAAGCCTAACGTTTCATTCCTTTAATTCGTCATGATTAGGCCAATACTTCATGATACTGTCGTCAAATAAGGAATTCGAGAATAGTAAAATACTATCTTAAAAGCCGGAAATTAAACAAAACAAAAGATCTTAGAGTTGGAAAACATGAATGGCTCAATTCAACACAATAAAACCAAAAGTTATGATGTAACTGTGTGACTATTTCAGTTAACTGATTTACTTCTTCGCAGGGGCTTAGATTTTGTTTACTCTCTTTTACTGTACCAGGTGGTCCCACGACCTTTGTTCCGAAACTGCGGACTTAACTTATGACCTTTTCTTGTTTTGATGTCATTGACAACGGGAATAATTTAGTCTATGATGTCAACAAATCTCTCCGTTCAGGCTAATTTAATTTCGGTTAGTAAGACCACCGGTGCACCAAGAGGGAGAGTAAATTAAATCATAATTTAGTTTATCCCTTTACATAAAATCGCACTTTGTCTATCTTTCTATCCCTCTGTCTCTCTGTTTGATCACTATCTCCTCCGAAGATACTCGGCCGATCTGGATGAACGATAGCTTAAAATTTAGCTATGTTTTTGGTTCAGTCATCGCCCCAAAAAAAGTTGACCTTTGATGACCGGAACTTTGACCTTGGGTCAGATTTTAAAGTCAATCGGGATTTTCAAGCCTAAAAACAGTGCCGTTGGGTTGAGGTTCACTCTTCTCTCCAGCTTTTGTTTATTGAGATTTTTTTTGTCAACAAGCGCTTTTGGTTAATCTTAAGCTCGATCGGGCGGATTAATGAAAATGTTAGACTATATATGGCAAACTGCTGACTTGAGTGGGGTCAGTTACAACTTTGACCTGTGACCTCATCCGTTCCCACCGAATCGTTAGTTCGGGTGACTCGCTCGTTCACTAATAAATAAACAGTTAATTGAGCTCCACAGCGAATCTAAGCCTGGGAAATATTTTCGAATTGTGATTCACAAAAATCCAATCCCCTTCAAAGCACACCAGCACCACCATGGATGGCTCTTGTACATAGTTTGTAAATATTAAACAACTAATGTTTACAATGTTTTGAAAGAGGTGTAAACCCATGTGGGATGTAGGCAAACTGGGAAAACCCTTCTAGGTCATCATCCCCGCAACCGAAATCCTCGTACTACAATAATTCTCGTGACAATGCTAGGAAATAAAGAATAATCTTAAGACTTATAGTCCCCAGATTCGGTGTCCAGCGGCAGGCTCCTAACGGTGAAATACTGTACATGTCTATTCAAAATTTGTGTTTTTTCCGCCTAACGTAACCAAACTGAACTTGACCTAACCAAACCTTGTTTGACCATTTAATTCGCCCGCAAACGTCGTTCAACCAGCACCAGCCGGCCAAGGTTGAGGGTAGCGGGGATTATTGTATGTAGAGCGGGGATTTCGGTTGCGGAGATTATTGTTGCGGGGGTTATCACGGGCTATGGGGAAAAGTGATGGAAGACTTTAAGTCTAAAGTAGTGTTTAATCCAAGAAGCGCCTCTTGGGCTCCAAGAAGGTTGAACGTTTGACATGAGCCGGGTTCTCTTTTATTGGGATCGAACGCTCAATTGTAGTTAGGGCCAGAGCCATGTAGTTCTGATCTGATGGACTGGGCTGAGTAGGTATTTGTAATTAGAGCCGAGAGGGGAATAAACCTATTTCTTCCCATTTCCCATCCGTCTCACATTGAGTGATGGGCTTGGAGAAGAAAGGCCCTCACCTGCCGAGTTCTCCATTTACAGACATTTTAAAGTATAGTAATGGTGATTTGTGCGGAAAGGTCAAAATACGAGGAGGAGATGTTTGGACGCCCACACCAAACCAAACTCATTCATCTCTCGTGCAGCGTGGAGCAGGGCTGAGGATGAGCTGAGACAATTATCCATAATATTACTCCATTGTGTGCACAAGCATTGAAGGAGGCTCAGACTCCAAAGAACACCAAACTCCCAATTAGCTGATTATAAAAGGACGACTCGAGGTGGATCCTCTAATTATTTATTTAGCTCAGTCCTCCATGCCTAAGCCTTGCTCCGGAATGCAGCCCCGCAGTTCAGCACCAGCTAAGCTTCACTGTGACACGTCACACATGCTACTGGACTACCGCTACGGCTGGAGTAGACCGACCTTGGCCATGAACCCGAAATTCGGAGTGGTTTCCAAAGATTCCTGGTGGAAATATACTAGGTAGCTAATCAATCACATAGGATCCAGTTGGCAAAAGGTTCCAAAATTATATACTTACACAATAATGGATTCCACGAATAAAAACTAAACGCAACATGCGTCTTCAGCATTCAGTTAAAGAACCTTTCTGTTTGTAACTGAGCGTCTAAATTATTTATATTGATACAAGAAAAACCCTTAAGCTGTAGAAAGTTGCTCGGTTTAGGCTTTCTCGAGTTTGGAATTTTCTCGGGTCACTTGTTACTTTTCTCGGTGTGTGTTTTATCGGTTTAGATTTACAGATTTAAACTTTCTCGGCTTTTCTTCAGTTATGACTTATGACCACAGATTTCTGAAGCCATGCCCACGTGTACCACGTGTACTTAGTAGCCAGGAGAAAGTAAGCCTATTTGTATTCAGAAATCTTTGGTTTAGATGACATGGTTCCTCAAAGCGAGTAGGTATCCCGCTAGCAATTGTAATAATACAATAGCAATATTTATTCCGAGCTTGGTTGTGTTCCTAAAGCAATTGTATGGAATTATTTGACATATCTATAGTAAAATTTTGGGTTGAAATTAAAAAGACATATTTCAGAAAATGACTTTTCACCGGGTTTGTCAGAATGAGCTTTGCCAAAGCGACAGAGCGTCTAGGCCAGGGCCATCCATCTTCGACTTGCTCCAAATTGGCATAGACGACGTGCTTATTCTTTTTCTAGCCCAAAGCGGCCTGATTGAACGGAGACGGGAGGAAGGGGAACGAAGCATTGTAATTTGCTTAATATGACGAGAAGGTAAGAATGAATGCGTGGGATAACTGAGTTCTTAAAGTGGAAAGTGCCGAGAAAGAGGAAATGAATGAAGAGGAGTGTCTCCATGGTAACCCAGAGAAGGATATTCTGTGTAGGATGCATATGTAGAACATGAGAATATCTCGTATAGCACGTGGCCCTCCAGCTCCAGTCTTACCCTTCCAGGTAAAAGTGCGTTACTTTCTTTTCTACTTTCCTTTTATCTCCTCTTTCTATTTATTCTCACCCCAAACTCCGTGGCTCGTTTCTCTTTCACCAGACACTCATTCTAGACATTAGTCTGACAATGGATATTGGACCGGAAGTCATGAAACAAGCAATATTCCTACCCATCAATCAAATTGGACCAGTTCTCTAGCCTTGGCGTAACTAATGACTTTCCTATTTTCCACAAAGTGCATAAGTGGACAAATCTGATCGAGAAGTCATGGGATTTCCAACGAAAACTGTCTAGCGAATTATCATCCCACGCAAAAAATTATATTTTATTCAAAATGTCAATACAAATAAGGTTAAAGGTAAAACCCAAAAAACCAGCCCAACTCCGCCACAAAGACCGCGACGCATCCCAAGGCCACATTATGTTTAAAATATTGCTTTATTCCTAGTCCGGTAAATTAAACTAAGACTCGTGATGTCGTCATAGCTAACCTGTCCCAACTTAAACCACCTTTGAATCTGTACGGTATGTAGTTGTGTCGTCGTTTTCCCTGGCTCCCTGTTGAGTGAGTTAATAATACTTAACTAAGCACAGGTTAAGGACGTGGAGAACGTTCCTTGGAAAGAAATACATTCGAAGAAATTTCTGTTAATCAGGCCAGACAGCTACTTTAGTGCTAATCAGAAGCGTCATTACCTTACAGTGGCTAGTCAGCCAGAAATGTTGGGAAAAAAGTATTCTACCTTTAGCAGCGGGTAAGTTGAGAGAACTTTTCGTACATGTGCTTTATCCTATAGAATTTCATAGCTTTGTCAGGTACAGTTTGGGAGAAAGCAAAATTGCTAATACGGCCTCTAAGATAAACCTCGCTGCTCCCTATCGTATGAATTATTTTTTTATGAATCTAGTCCCTCGCTGTATTTTATCGGTTGAAAGTGATACAAAAGAAATGTCAGAATGAAATGGAGCAAACAAATGAAACTGAAACAAGTGAACTATGAATCACACAATTCGTCGAATAACAAAAATGAACTTTCTCTCTAAATGCTTGAAATTCCTATGGTATCATCCCACACCACCCGCAAGAAATCCCTGCAACCGCCCTTGCATCTCAACTCTATCCTGTTTATAAAAGGTCAAGTGAAAGTGTATCAGTTACACTACTGACATATACTATTTCATGTTACTCTTCTCAGGCAAAGACTTCAAAACCAAATAAGATGTGAGCTTACAGAACAGAAGGGAATTTGGAAACGTCTTCGAGTAATCATTTCATTCGCAATTATATAACCACCGAGAAGAGGAAGGTATCAAATGAACCCCGTCTCATTCGCATGCGACAACCGACCTGGGCTCGGAATAGATAAGATACGGTTAATACTACGATATAGCTGGCTTAAATTTCAGATTGACGTGTGTTATTTCAAATACCATGTGCCTGTACCTCTTTTGTCATTCTATGTAAAAATATGAAAATTAAAAACATTTGCGGCTCAACTAAGCACTCATGGAGAAAGTTTTTGAATACCGTTACTTCAAATGGCAAACTTAAAGTTCTGAAGCTGTTTTAAAAATAGTTAAAATTTCCCAATTCCTCATTATTTTAAGTCTCGAGATCCCGAGCAGAGTCCCGGGATTCTACACCCGACGAAAAAGCCCGGGAACCCAGGATTGCAAGCCCTGGAGTTTACTCTTTTTACCAGAACAATTGCCCAATACACTTAATCCATGTTTCGTCATTATTACCAGATTGTTATTATCATATTCATTTCAGTTGAGCATCTGGTACATATTTACACTCAGGAATGACGTACCGAAAGAGAATGAAAAGGTGTTGGGACAAGGTGTGGGTGTAGGTGCCAATAGTTGACGTGAACCGCGGAAATTCTTTTTATGTTGTTTTCTGATTCTCTGAACTTAATTTTGCTTGTTTGGATTCGATCCGTTCTTTATGCGAAGCTTCATGCAAATCGTAAATAGTTGCTTAAAATACATATTGATTTTTAGCTTCAAACAAAAGTCCAAGTTAGTTCAATTCCTTGTATTTTTCTCCGTCAGTTAGATATTGTGATACCTACCTTTGGTTGCGCTATTTATTTGGTTTGTTTCGTTTAACGTGTGTATGAATGACAGAGGCGTGAGGCTTATCCCTCAAACTGTTCTCGAAAAAGTGTGTGTGACAGGACCTTGTGGACTAGTTGCATAATGATTGGGCTGCACATTGACCATTGACCTAGAGAAGATATTTCCTTCTCTTGACTTTTTACACCAATTTACATTCAGACTAATCCTGTCCAGGAATTTATACTAATGATTAATTACCTTTTATGTAAATATACATTCATGTATACATACACATGTATTTATATCTGTCAAACCTGCCTTCCTACTCAAAGTTAACACAAAGCTACTCCAATTTCAGGAAAAGCTACTCAAATATCTGAACTCCTTTACTCATAACATAACGAAACTATAAATAGATGTTGAATAAAGGCCACTGGCCAGCACTCGCACTTGCTAAGCGTTTGTTCAAAGAAGCAAACCTCTCTGTCTGTATCCACTGAATTCTGTCAATCCCGCCCAGTTAGTCGTTAGAACATTAGTCACGAAGAAGGTAGAAGAAGGCCAATTCAAGCATTCATTCATCTGTAGCTCAGACCTAGGGCTTAATCTGCGGATCTCCTTAGCTTTCTACATCATTCCACCAATCTCTCATCACAAGAGACTATTCACAAATCACACAAGTCCACCAGCATATAGCATAAGCAGGCCACGTATATTGCTGCCTGTTTAGAAATGAGAGAAAGGTCGAGCCACGCGTCACCCAGAAATCCCACCTTCGCAATTTGCACATATTTTCCACACTATTTTCGTCAAGCAAAACAAACTTATTCGGAAACATCCTGCTCATTGGATTTTGAGTTATCGGAAAAAGGGGGGCTGACCCAGAATAGAGCAGATCAATAGGCACCAGGCAAAATGCTAGACTCTGCTACTCCCACTCACACTTGTTACTTTCGGATTATGTAACGAGTGAAAGGAAAGCTCTTTTGGATCATAACCTTGATACGCAACCAAAAGTTATTCCTTTCAAAGATTAGAGCATTGAAGTTTAGAATTAGGAATTCTTCCCAATATGACATGTTTCTCACGCTCAGTTCTCCACCGTTACGGGTTTAAAAATGATGCGTTGGTAAGGATCCTATTTAGGGATATGCATAATCCTGCTCCAATACCTAATGTTCGAATAAAAGATTGACGTAGGTAAAGAGGGAATGGAAAATGAGCAAATGAATTATCCTGCTTGCATACTTCTGCTCCTGTATGCTCAAAACGGCATTATGAGAGAAATGAGAGAAAGCCTGTTACCTGCTAGAAATATTTAAAATAGGTGTATTTATAATTTCCAAAGTATTTTCTATCCTATTGCTTTCCTGTGCCCACTCAATAATCTCACTCTTTTCGAAATATTCGAAAGGTTAGTACAGGATTTAGGACTAACACGTCATGCAAGCACTAAAATTATATATTACAACAACAAAAGAATTGTAATCTGTTTCATCAGAAGAACATTATACCGATTTGTCCCATTCTCTATGGTCAGTCCCTGTCGCTTAAATTTTATCATGCCGTTGTCCGGACTAAGGTGGGTGCGGGATTATTATGAGTAAAATTGGGCCCTCAACAGCTAGTGAAACATGGGCTATACAAGGTTTTGCTTACAGCTCAACCCATTCCCCGTCTCCTATTCATGATGTGGAAATGCTCCAAAAATTTAGTCTCCAATAGATTTATTTTGAAGTCGCTGATTTGACTGCTGGTGACTAACAGATACTGCTAAGTTTTTAGTTTTTATTTGTTCAAGGTTTGAAGTTATTTGTCAATTACCATTACTGGATGCTGTTATTGAACTATGTATTTATATGGCACTAGGTATAGGTATGGAAGCAATGATGCACCTAATTACCAAGCCACACTACCAAAGCTACAAGCTACAGGTAAATTCAAGGTTTGAATGTGTAGTCGATGCGATGTGGAGTTTACCCCCGTGCATAAACCAATCAATCAAAAAACCATAAAGTTTTCTGAGGTCAGCGGAAAGGCTGTTCCGGATTTTAGTTTGTTCAATTTGAATTTTATGCACGCCCGTCTAATTCAAACTTAGGGTAACAGTTTGACCCCAGGGAGCTAAACAAAGGTTCACTTGCCGCTTGGGTGTCAAAATGGCACTCTTGTATTTATCACACCATATGACACATCATACAGGAATAGAATGCTATTCCCGTTTGACCGAATTTTGACCCTTTGGTCGAATTTCCGAAGGTGAAGCAAGGGCACTGAAAATTTCCACGCGGACTGAACGGAAAAATTAGCTAAATAAGGTATCGAGATCGACCTATGTAGTTTCGGTGGAGATAAGTCGTTCAGTTGAGTTCGGGATTTAAATCCTGTTTGTATGTTACCACAGCCATAATAGCGAACACTCCATGCTTCCGGTGCGACGACGTATAGGTCAACACGTAAAATTGGATTCACTTATTGGAAGCCAAGTGTTCTTCTGGTTTCGCAAAACTGCTTCACCGGGCTGCACTTTGGACGGCTCCTCCTAGACGAACAACATGAAGCACCTCTGCTGCCAGTTTTACGTTTATAAGCCCGTCTAGTAAAAAGCGTTAGCGCTCCAATTAGATGCATCCAAATATACAGCCGGCGTCTAATCTCAAAAGTATTGCAGACAGACAGACAGGGCACTCACATTATGACCGATAGCCATAGTGTCGAGTTTAAAACTTCTACAGTACATGCACAGATATAAGGTTAGTCGACCCCGAAAAGGTCTCATGTGCTCTGAACGAATTCGTGGGCTGCTGGTACAATTGTATTGTTGCCGTGATACAACTAATTTGAATTTGAAGGATTAGTCTTTCGTTATTGGTTTACCTGAGCAACCGGATATCTCACAAACAAAGCTTTATTCCAAATTCTATGTACCTTATCGTATATTCATAGAATCTCTGTTTTTGAAGAGCATCTTTTCAGTTTTTGAAGAAAGAAAGCTTAGCTTGTTTCCTGTCTTTGCTGTTGAGTTGTGAGTGCGGGAGGAGTTGAAGCGGGAGGGTTCTTTGTATTCGAAAAGTGACAACTGTTCAGCCGGTGGTAAAGGCTGTGTGCGTGCTGGGGCTTCCTTCTTGTCACTTGTCGCTCGTCCTTCAGTTCATGTCAGTGACGTGGACGTTGGAGGTTCAGAATTTTCTGGGATTTGAAGGACCAACATCCTGTTGAGGATACGGAAGAGGACGTCAAGGGATCGGAAGGAGACTTGAGGGTACTGTAATACGACCAGTTTACACCTAATATCCGCTCACAGGCTCTTCATTCCTGTTCTTGGTTTCCGTCCTAGTCTCATTTCTTGTTCAGTCTTTTTTGGCAAGTAGAAAAGCAGCATATACAGCGCGAAGAAATTCATAGAGTTGGAGATCAGGATCTGGGTTGTTGAGAGACAAGTTCCGATTCAAGTTCTCAGGTCAGGGACAATTGTCACTTATGACCTAAGACGGACCCTGGTTTTAGTAGGTGATAGTGATAAGAGTTGCTGGGTGTTTGGTAAATTGAAATTGTGAAGTACAAGTAATTCGCCTTTAAGCTGCTTCATCAAAGTCCACATTGTATATTGCATTGATTAAGTTATAATTTGGGTTGGCACAACTCTCAACTCTATTGCCAATTGCATAGGGTGTAGGGCTCGGGTTGGCTTCGACCAAAGGGCCCGCGCATGGAAAATTTCAAAGTTTTTTAACCATGCCTATTGCGAAACTCTTGACAGTGACCTTTACAAAGAAATGGCCCGAAAAAAAGTTTTTTTCCGTGTCACGTGTGTGGACCTTTTGGTCCAATCCACCCTGGCTGTGTAGATAGTTCATAATGTCATATATTTATGTTTAGCAAGTTAATGTCCTAGTTTTACGTTGTATTGCGCCTGTTATTTGTTAGGTGAGATTCTACACTGTTTTCCTGTGCCGGTCGTCAAGTTTTAGGTGTTTCCCCAGTATAATGTATATGCCTCTTTGATGAGAAGGGGTCAATAAGCCAACTCCCGTTTCGTTAACATTAATAGGGCTAAAATGAGTTGTCACCTGATGTACGAGACATGCACTACCTAATCATGTCACAGTTTCTTCGAATTTTAGTCTGGCTGAAGTATGATTGATATGAGGGTGGTATTTGTGGGAAAAATCGTATGCTTAAATTCTGAAATAGATTGGTCACAGATACCGTTTCCTCGGGTACCACTCGACGGATTTGGATGAAATAAAATAGCCAAAGAAGAGGCACGCAACACACACTATATTACAGTCCTTCCGAGTTTCACTTTGAATAATATTTGGCTTCATTAAATTATAGGTGGATGTGGATAGCCCAAAAATATAATCTTTAATTGCCATTTGTTTTAACTTTTAGTTTGTGATATTTATAGATCATGGTTTCGTCGAGTGCAACCGCCCTGTTCTTGTACACGGTGGCAACGCTCATCTTTTGTTGGTTGTTTTATATCTTTCAAAAAACGCGTGATACGGATAAGGATGGTAAGGACACTTAAATTATTTCTGGCGAATTCTTTAATATTATATGCAGATCCTTTGTAACTCGATTGTTCTGTTGTGTGAATAAATCTCGGATTTAGTAGCAACTAAGGTATTAATACAGTGCATGCAAAGAGTAGTCGCATCCGTATTCATTGTCTCTTGTTTTACTACAGAAGAGAAGGTTTCGTTTGAAGGAGACCAGAAGAATGGAAAAGCTGGAAGTGGTGGTGGGAAATCGCAAGCTAAACGAAAACCAGTTCGGCAGAGGAAAGATAGCTACTCGAAAGAAGTCGTATCTTTGACTGATTTCAGTCATAAATGGCTAGTTGCGACATTGAAAGGACACACTGGTTCAGTTTGTAGCTTGAGCATGAGTCCGAACAATCATCTACTTGCCTCCGCAGCCGATGGTAATTGCTATATAAGATACCTAGTTAAGTTAACAAAGTTAACACATCATTAACACGATATTGAAGAAATAGCAATATTTAAAATGGGAAAGGTTGAAAACTAAACTTAGGCTTTTCACTTCTGTAGTTTGAGCCATTTCCCTTATATTTCATCTTATTTCTTTTAATTATTCCAGATCGAACTGTTTTGATTTGGAACGTGAAGGACTTTGAAACTCGGGATCACAAGCAAGTTCGGGTGAACGTTGGATTTGACTCGGCGACTCGAACACATTGGAGTCCTGATAATAAGGCCTTTGTAATTGCACGAAAGGATGAGAAGATGGCCGAAGTGTTCAAACTTGGAAAGAAGCCAGACGGCTCCATTGGAAATATTCAATCTGCTCTAAAGTTTGCTCAGGTTGGTCATCAGGGCTTAAGCATGATTGTGAACAAATAAGTTAGTTGCGATGTGAACAAAAGCTGAATAATTTATTAATTCGCTTTGCTAGTCAGTGTTATTAATGAATGGATAATAGATGTGTTAAACTTTACAACATGATTGGCAAATAGTAACATTTTCCCTTTATTCATAAATCGGAGCAGGTCCATTCGGGAGAGATCGTGGGCTTAGGAATTGCATGCAATGGAAGATTCATAATGACCTGTTCAGCAGACAACAAGATGGTCATTTGGGATTTGAAGGGTACAGTGTTGGAAAAGAAAGTTATTGGGAACGGAACAACATTAGCTGCTAAAGTTTCTCCGTGCGCCAGATATGTGACGGCTTGCGGTAAACACGACGATCCAAATATGATTCTCTACGACGTGAATTTATCCGAGAACGGGCAGTACAAACCAATGACAAATGCTTACAAATTGAATGGGCACAAGAAAGGCATTTACTCCTTTGACATTAGTAATGACTCGCACAAGATTGTTACCTTGGGATTTGATGGAATGTGGAGACTCTTTGACACAAGTGGTAAGCTCGGAGTAGTACTTAGCCGCGGCCATATTTATGGAATTCCACATGAATCGCGTTCCTATTAACCAGATTTTTCAACTATGTGTATGGTATCAATATCAGTCGTACCGACTATAGCGCATTAGCAATTTAAACCAAGTATTATACTGATTTTAGACTGATTCAATACGTAACCACATTTTTACAGAATAATTCAGTATTATGTGCGTAAAAGCTTGATACCAAATAATGTGTCAACATAGGTAAAATCGAAAACTACTGGTGGTAGGACAATGTCTTAAATCTGTATTATGATTAATTTACGTTACACGTCATATCTAGGTAACCGAGTGGACATCAAGCGCAGCTCAGCCATCAAAGGCTCTGTCAGCTCTGAAGATGCTCCGGTTGTGGCCATCTCACATGATAACCGAGTGGTGATTGTTGGAATTGGGAAGAATTTGGAAATCTATTCTGCTCGTTCCGGCGCTTACCTCTCCAAAATTGAATCTGTTCATAATGGTATAATTTGACCTTATTATTTATATATAATCAGGCTTGGTTTTGGTTTGTTGATCGATTGAACCGATTGTAGTTTTTTCACTCTTAGCAAAGTTGGGGTAAATTGGAACTAACTTTTTCGATATATTTACTTTCAGATTCCATAAAAGATATAATCTTTTCAATTGATGATAAGCACTTCATTTCATCCGGTGATCGTACTATTCGCGTGTTCAATAATGTGTCCGGATTTGAGGAGACAATTGCCGATTTGAAGGACCACATTCAGGACAAGTCCAAAAGCCGTGCTCTGAAAACTCGACTGAACACTGAATTGGCCTCTGCTGAAAAGCAACTGGCCGATCTACTCAAGACCCAATGATTACAATTGTATATATCAAACCTATATTACAGAATACTAATGGCAAAATATTTAATGCACACTGCTGTACTCATGAATGTATGAATAATTGAATGGCGAGAAATACAAAACAAAGATTATGATTGTGCATTTTGCAGTAGTGCAATTTTTTGTTTATTATCTACACAAACGATAAAATAATTTATAATAATATGTATAATATAATACAGTTGATTATTGTGTGCGTCAGGGCTCAGTTTGCGCTCTGTGTGCAACATCTACGGTGAGCACGCGTTTTGTTATTTCCGACAAAACAGCTCGCAATCGCAATACTAGGTACGCATGATACACATTAAGAGGTTAAACAAAATCTACTCTCAGTTTCGTGTTTATATATGTATTGCGCGGATACATGAGAGGATGGTAGTAGATATGACAGTGTCGGTTCGCAAAACCAGTTAATTTGCCTCGTAAGAACAAGGCGTTGTTGAGGTCGTCGTGAGCAGCACTACATATATCGTTAGCACACTAACACAAATACATACGTATATGATTTTCAGTCCCGCCCATTCCATTCGGAGTTTATTAAACTTTTTCGCCTACTTACCAATCAATATTTTGCCAGCCTTCCATTTCCCTCTAAAGGTTCACCGTTTTTACCACAGTTGTTTTCGTCAATTTAACTCGCTTGAAGCTTGGAATTTTTTATAAATACAACATTCTCGGTTTGCGCTAAACAATCATTCGGAGTTAATACACGTAGACCTCCTATTATGAGATAAACGTGTTCAACATCCCCTTGTTTTCTCATATACCGCGAAATGCGTATACAGAAATAGTTCAAAGACCTTCGACAGTCAAGAGACAAGCACACACACGTTGTCAGTATCACATAAATGCTTACGTCTGTAGTCATGTGTCATGTATGTACATAGTGCACCACTCATTCTCAGCAGGAAAGTAGGTAAGTAAGCTTGTTTTGCTTTATGACTGTTGTGCGTTTGTTTACTCTTTTGTCATCAGCTTATTAGCGAGCAGACCCTAGATAATAAAGAGATGATATCTGTGAGAACTAAATAGGCGCGTAGGCAGACGATAGACAAACCGATTGAACCACAGATCATAGGAAACATATATTTAAAAATATACATAATAGAAGCCGTTCGTAAACGTAAATCAACGTAAGCTGGATGAACTTATTTTAGACGGCAAAAAAACCAGAATCTTTCTTTCCCGTTTTATAACCGACAAATGTTTGGAACCTCAGTGCAACGCGTGAATGCAAATGATAAAACCAATAAGCGCATAAAACCTAAGAAACCCGAATGCCTAGGTATCTTATGCTAATCCGATCCTAACCATCCAGGTGCAAAACCTTATACTCGTTGCGAGAGGCTTTCGGCTTGGGCTTGAAACTTGTTTTCGATCGATCCATTAAACTTAAAACCTCAAACACTTTTCTGGAATGTGAGGCATTTCTTAAGGAAGCGTTTTCATGAACATTAGCGCCACCGAGATCTGAACTGGGAACAGCATTCCAGGAACTAAATGTCAAAACTAGAACGGATTTGATTAAGTCATTTCAAAACAGAGAAACTCGGGGAATATTTTTAAAATTAGTTAAATTCATCAGATTGTGGTTGAATTAAATAGTGGTTACATTTACATTAATTTGTATTCTGTAACTCGGAAATACGTATACGCTTAAGTACATTTACTCTCATGCCAACCTATGCAGTCGACGTGACTGTAATTTGAAATTATGTCAGCGAACAAAAGTTCTTGGAATCTGTAAGTATGCAGTCCTTTATTCAGGCTTCCACAAAATGATTGCATAATGACAAAGATTAAAAATCTGTAAGTACTTAGTAGTGCCCACATCAAGCCGGGTTGGGGTTGGGATTTTGGGATGTATTTATCTAGTATTTAATACACGTTTTGTCTCATTTAAATCCAGGATTGTCCCGTCCCGAAACCGAACTATACGTAAAATTTCACACAGAAGGAAGGATGCACCAACCACCACACCACATACACATATAGCTAATCATTAACGTCGTTATCAAGATTTTTTGAGTCCGAATGCTACCTTCGTGGCGCACTCCATCACATAAAACAAGATATTTTCAACTTCAAAATTACTCACGCTTTTATTTCAATAACCCACGAAGGCCCAGGTTATTTATATGTTCTGATACGGATAAACCGAATGCACAGCTTATCACCTTATCATACAACACGAATAAAAAATGTTGTTGCTGATAGAAATGACATTTATGTTAGACTTTTTTCCCTGTGTTGATCGGTAAGTTGTGAATATACATGGCCCATTTGATGACCTTTCGTTGAGAAAGTATTCTTATGCAAATACAAATTGTGACATTATTAGTATTTGACGTACATACGGTCCGTGCTTATCGAACATCAATCGATGCTTTAAACGGGTACACATTTTAGCTTCCTTAGTAGCATTCGAATTCATTATGATCTTAAGCAATGTTAAATATTAATATAAGTTTAAAGTAGCAATGCATGCAATTTGCAATTTTAAGCTATCGTTTATCCAAATCGGTCCAGTAGTTCCGGAGATAGTGAAGACATACATTTACAAAGTGACGATTTTACCTTATGTAAATGGATTGTAAGGTATAATAAGTTTTATTGTTGCTATGACGCTTCTCGTCTGGAACCTGGAACGGAATTGGAGAAGGCATGTAGCTCATGTGTGCAAGGCAGGTAGTTTGTTGATCGGCTAAAAGGTCACATTACTGGAAATCTGTATGACCTACAATTTAATTATGTATTATTATCAGCAATTCGTTTAGGCTGTGGAAGGTTCCCTTTTGTAAACAAAGGAACAAAGGACCCAGATTAAAGTTCAAGTAAATATCTTAATGCTCAAATGAACAAAATGCCTGAAAAGATCAGGGTCCCAACTACAGCTACCTACAATTTAATCACAGTAAAGTACCTTAATCGATAATTTGATCCTTTAATAGCTCCTTAAAACGCTGTAAACTGTATCTAGGTCTGCATAATATTAATACACAGCTAATAAATACACAGCTAATAAGTCATAGCTAAATTGCAGTAATGTCTAGGTTAAGTTAGGTTAATAAATTAGGTTAATAAATACTAGCCTAACCTAACCTAAATTTTGATAAAAGATAATAAGATAATAAGTATTCTTCGCCAAAATATTTGTTGCTTGTCACATCTATCCCTGGAGAATTGTGATTTAGTAGTTGCGTGGCTGAGAGACTACAAAATCTAGTAAGCACGGGTTACAAAAAGGCTGAACGTAAAAGATAAACGCATTTGTTTAGTATTATTGACGGTTTTATTTCAGGGCTCACTGACCCATGGAGACCGTCGGGTTGCTAACAGTTCCAACTCAGCAAATTTGCACTCAATGCGAAATATAGCAAAGCAACCATTAAGGATCTCCTGGACGGATATTGCGGTAGGGATTCAGTGTTTCTAGAACTTGACGAGCATCCTTATAGTGAAGTACGAAGCCAACTTCAGGGAGCGGGACTGATATCTGCTGATAAGCCATCAAAAAGCTCCTACGCTTTAGAAAGATTCTTCAATCGGCTGTTTACTATGGATGTGAGCATTGTATTTTGGAAAGATTTCACAAAACATTTGTGCACTTTGTAAAGAGGAAGGAATGTGGCGAATTGCTGAGTGGAGTCAAAGGTAATTGCTGAGCCAGTTTCAATTGCAGCACATTATTGATAAATGCATTACGACTTTTGTTTTTACCAGATTTAATTTCCGAAAGAAACCAGATGTATATGACCACAAAACAAGTGAAAACAACTGACTTCGTACTTCCCTCTGGACCAGTTTCGGTTCAAGAAATATCAATTGATAGAGGTTTAACATGGCCAAGTGTACTCTACTTTATTCGATTATCGAGTCAGCCTGCGCATTTCTTCAAAAAAGAAGTTGGTGAAAAGATTCAAGTTTTTTTGGTACTACAAGAGGGCTCCATTTACCGGGTTTTTAAACCGTCGACTGGCTTTTGTGTAAGCATGCAAAGATAATAATTGAAATTCTAACAGGCGACTTAAAAATAGATACTTCTACTAGCTTCTCACTTTCCACTTTTAACTATTTTCTTGTTTTTTTTTTAAAGAAAATAGTACCACGTTTAACTGTGTTGTTTATTGTTGTTGTTTTTTAGGAAAACAGTTTATGCTTTCCTGACTTGAAGAAAAAGTGTGATCGTTTCAATGGAAGAAGCGAAAGTGCTTTCGGTAGCCGAGCTTGCTGAATTCTGTTCCGCCATATGTGTACACGAGTACAGGTGGTGGGCCATAGAAAATTGTACTAGATACATTAGATACCTAATCAGTGTCAAGCAGCCTTTCATCCGTAGTATTTCATTAATTTTTTCTAGAAGAGGAAAATGCTCTTATCCAGACTCTTATCTTTATCTTATCAAGACAACAAAATTGTGAAATGCACACTGTCCAACCAGCGGAAGCTAATTGGTATCGAGATCCAGTATTCGAATTTCCTAAGACTCTTTAAAGTGTTTAAAAGAGAAAGTTTACGCAAAAATGAGTTGAACACAATGGATTTAGAGGGACTGGCGGCCGAAGTCAAGTTGAGCGAAACTTCATATGCCGTATCTGAAGATTCTAATGACTCTGACTCTAGCAATTAAGTTTCGGATTGTATTTTGCGTTTTTGGTTAAGCTCTAATTTCATTTGTTATATCAAGTATGAAATAGATTTCAATGTTTCTTTTACCTCGAATCGATCGAATACAGTAAATAATAGAATTTTGTGTGCATATGCCGGTATAACTTTTACTTATGACTAAACGTAAATAAAATATGCATAGCAATATATGAGAGGAACATCACAGATCCGTGTACAAGATTTTTAGAGCATGTAACATGTCAAGCATGTAACATGTCAAGCATGTAACATGTCAAGCATGTAACATGTCAAGCATGTAACATG
>JAQFXY010000236.1:0-41787 GCA_034693865.1 Ceratophysella sigillata
TGACTTGGGTGGAGTCAGTGGGTACAACTTTGACCTGTGACCTCATCCGTTCCCACCGAATCGTTAGATCGGGTGACTCGCTCGTAGAGATATATAGAGTTTACCACAATACCATTTACACTCTAAGATTTGATACTAACGTACGAGTCCTATTAGAATTCGACTGCCCTTCACGCCAAATTCTGAATGCGTTACCTACTAAAGAGGATTTTTTAAAACATTATTTTAACTAGTAGCCCGCCAATCAGTGCAAACCACTGAGTGCAGGACGCGATCGTTGGTAAATCGACCACATGACTACAGAATAATTTAAAACAATACGTTCATCCTATCGATTAAAAACATGTTTAAGCTCAAGATTTCTCCATTCTGCTTCATATATTTAATGTGACGGGTGTAAGTTCACTGAAAAAGTGTAATTTGGGTAACAACGAACATTGATTAAAGATTCCATCCAGCTGATAGACTCTATGACAAGATCTCGGCTCTACTTTCCACGTCTCAATTGCCTTGTAAACTTCCAAGGAGCTGATACCAACGGACGAAAGTATACAGCATAAACAGTACGTATTGGGAAGAGAAGCCCTTAGATGTTGTAAATGCAATATAGAAAATGAAATTAGGCAAAAGTAAGTTGAAGAATACGCTAGTTGAATGGAGAATTTTGGAGAACAAAGAGTGTTCATTAGACAATATGGTTTACATTACACTCTGTCGACTCTGCTGCTCAGTTCAAAGGAGCAAGAACCATTCGACGTCAAATCTACTTATTTCTCAGCGTCATTCCATCCTCATATTTCAATATCAAGAACGAATATATTGCAAATCAAATTTCTGTTATTTCTTGAGAGGCAAAATCGAGTTAGTACAATACACTTTCGAGCTGCCGAAGTACCTAGTGCATTGTCGCAGTAGAGCGTTTGCTCTTAAGAAATGGTGTAAGTATGCAGGATGACGGATTAAATTGAATTATTGCTCTTGATCATTCAATTGTATTATACTGCCCCCTATAAATACTGACAGAGGTATATAACCATTAGCCGTGAATGTTGAAACAAGTACCAATCGGCAAGTTATCAGTAGTTCGGACTGTTTTTCGCTTATTATACGTTCAGGTTTCAGGTAAATTTGAATTTTAATAAGCATCGGAATATAAGCCTAAAAACTTGAAAAAATAGCTGCCTTAAGGACGGCAAATAAGTTACAGTTCCCTGCGAAGAAGTGCGTCAAGTGCGCCCCAGTCAATTACGCCCCGCCAAAAAAATAGCGTGTGCTTATTTAAAACTTAGAAGACATGCTCTTAAATACATTGGGTTAGGTTAGGTTAGGTTAGGTACCTGCACATTGATGGCTCTGCAGGCTTACTCAAATACTGTATTATTATTATCAATTATCATTCTTACGTGTTATTTGGGTAGGTGACTGAATTCTCTCGTAAAGATCTTGATTATCGGGGCGCAATTGACGGGGTGCAATTGACATAGAATTGTGCCATTTGATACAATGGACAATGGATTACTCAATTCAAAGAGAAATCAATCGGGATTTCGCTCCAATACAAAGCTCTACTATAACTGGATTTGTAAGTATTATGGGCTGTACTACATACACATGGTAAATATTATGTTGTGTAAAGTTACGTCAACAACTAGTGGGCTCATGATTCAGTGCCAATCACTGATCTGCCTAACTGAACTGGTTAGAACTTGTACGGAAATATGTGTGTATTTTGAGCTCGTACATACTGACTTTAGAACCACCAAGATTGCGTATATTAATAACGTAATTAACGTGATGTAAGTAACGTAACGTAATTAACGTAAACATTGGTTATATTTATGTCCAATCGTGAAATTCATTTTGACAGAATAAATCAAATAAATCTGCCAGAAGAAGTCAGCAGAACAAATCAGGAGACGAAGAAGAAACTTCCGGCGGATATAGTATAGAAAGATATACGGATAGATAGATACACCATCGTGAATGATTAAGTTATATACTCTAAGATTACTAGAAATACTGTATGAAAAATTGTGCGTACCGATTATGGTATATCAGTTAGCTATTGTGGGACAAGAATATGCGTCTAATATATCATGCGATACAATACATTGAACAAAACAATCGGACGAGGGTTAAATGGTTTATAAATCCGCTAGATGTAACGAATATGAGTACTTCCAAGCAAATCGACATTCTAGAATGTAACTATCTTAACTTCTACTCTGTCTCTTCATCAATTTATGCATGGGCTCGCAGCCTTAAGCCTTCAACACGGATCTAACACCCACTCTCAGTAAAGTCATGGGCTTAATAAATCTTCAATGCATGTATCTAATGTAAGTAAGAACTTGGTTTGATTGATCCAATTCCAGATTCAGAGCTTTGGACTGATTCCTGGGTTCCTAGTTCCACATGCAACACAAAAACGTAAACATTCGATGCAAGTAAATCCACAGCAGGTAAAAAGGCACAATTCCCATTAAAGCATATGAATTTAGTTGAGTGGAGCAAGAAATAGCGAGGAAAGGCATGGATGCCTTTCTGCATTTTTTTTTTCGTTTTTTCTCCTTCCTTTCACCGCATTCATTCCTTTCACTCTGCCCAGTTTACTTTATCTTTCTTCAGGTCGAGTCGGAGTCAAGCCCCAGTCCTCCTAACATTGGATTAGAGTCGTAAAATCTAGATCAGTTTGTAATAAAACTTTGTCTTAATGTATTGTAGACAGAGCTAGAAGGATATAGCCTAAGTGCCTAGGTCCAATCCCGCTATGTCCATGTTCCGCCCTCCGCTCCCAAATAGGTACATATGTGTTTGTACACAAAGAAAGGGGAAACCGGGTCGGAGTCCACAGATTATTAGAACGATACCATTATTGGCTTCCATTTCCCTTCCACCGACAAATGCTACACGGCTACTGGGAACTCTCCAACAAACTCTAATATTCCATTTATATTCCAATAAAACAAAAATTAGTGAGTGTCTGCCTACACATAGCTCTCAACCACAGGTTCCTTGAGTCAGGCTTTCGTACACCTAAAAGTATTTAGGCCAAGAATATAGGTCCAAAGTTTTAGTTTGAGAAAGGAATAAGTCAGTATGCTCCATGTAATGTATGGTGTTGATAAGGAAATCGTGGGCTAAATTCTTATGTCATTTTCCCAAAAAACATTCCTTTTGTTAATCTTAATCATATGAGGAAGTATGAAAGAATACTCCGCGTCACAAAGTTTCCTAGGATACGTGGGCCCTTGAAAATGTTCCCTGCCGAAAAGTTACCTGCCCAAAAGTTTGTCTGGTTAAAACCACAGATCTATATAGGAAGTACAGCTTGTCTCCAAATGGCCGCATCTTTGTTGATTGTTTTAGAAAAACAAACAAAAATATGTTATAATGCAAATGTGGACGTTACTGGAATTTTATTGTTATACCGAAAATATTCAGAAATAGTAGCGAAAGTAGGCCCAGGTCATGTGTGGAGTCTTAATAATATCACTAATAATTTGACACTAATTATTAACCTCGCTAATATTCTTGTTTTCACACATTGAAATAATTTTTGACTGACTGCAGCACACGTTGCAAAAAATTTTATTTGGCAGGGTGGTGCGTCTTTTCTTGTATATTTAGGTATACATTATGTACTAGATTGGCATTATCGGACTTTTACTGAAAATTCCTTTGTTGTTTTGTTACGAGTGCCGAGAATGTACTTTCGATACGTTCGAAACAAAACCGACTCAGAGCATGGAATTGCTGTGCACTATCAAACTAACCACATTAAGTTAATTATCACATTAGTAAATATCGAAGAAACCACATCTTGATGCATTATTACTACTTTTAGGCATTGGTGCCAATAGAATTATATCTAAGTGAAAGTAACTTGACCACATTTTACAGTTTAAAGCCAAAGGGTAGAAATTGAGCTTTTTTGTAACATTCCTAATCCAAAGTCATAACACATCAGCCAGCAATATTTACTTTATATTTCCCAATTCCGAGTTTTTAAGCGAAAAGCGGTAAGTGTGTCTTGTCAGTTTCTCCCCAACTGTAAACTGCAAGTGTCCAAATTTTATTAATACAGTATGGTAGAGAAGGAAGCGGTTGAGGGAGTGGATGTTCCGAGATTCCTTGCTAGAAGGCCTCAACTGAGCCTGGACAGAAATTGAAGGAATAATGGAAGGAAGGTGGGCTTAGAAAATTCATGAGCTGGGCTGGAAAAGGCTAGTTACAAGTTAGAAGAACTATTGGATTTCAGTTTTGATTGAGTACTTAAACGGAGAAGGTTGTCTGGAAACCTGAATTGGTTTCTTTCCGATTCCATTTCTCCTATCTCCTTTCCCCAATTTTTTTTTTTTGTATTTCTTTCTCAGAGTGAGATGAAACAGAGACAATTTAATCTTGAGAATGGCAGAACGGAGCCCTCCAGGTTTTACTTTCACAATCATCTCAGTTCAGGTGAAGAGGATGAGGGGAAGAAGGAGTGAGGAAAAAAAATTAAATTGAGTGGACAATCATAGCAGCAGCGGAGCCAAGGAGTCGGAGACAAGATTGAAAATACAACAACCTTCGCTCCGCTTCCTAAGATTTAAAATTACTTTCTTCGCCCTCGGAAGCTGGATTATTAGGCGGAAGGCGTAGTACTCAGAGCATCACTGAAAGGCTTATGTCTTAATATTTGTCAGAATCATATTATTTCGGAGAAGCCGGATTTAGTGAGGGAAATGGCTGGGTATCTAAAGGGGAAATTGAGTTTTCCTTCCAGTTGGGAATTTGGACCTGAGATTAGGAATTGTTTTTTCGGTGAGAGGGAAATGGGCTCAAATTGTTCTCAAATCCATTTCAAATTATTAATTTTAGGTTTCTTTATTTTGACAAGGCCGTGTCAATCGGCCTAGCTGTACGCTCGTTACGTTTAGTTGCAGCAGGGAATGAGAAGAACCTACGTGCACGACATTGAACATTGAACTCCGTTGCCAGAGTTCTCTTGGATGAAGCTGCACTTTTCTTGTTCAAACAATAATGCGATACGAGGCTTAGCAGCTGCTGCGGCTCCATAATGCAATGAAGTAATGGGATAAGGAATCAACAAGGGAGCTAATCTCTTTTCCTTCTACGAGTAGATTTAAGTTGGCTTCTGTTTCCTCAATTTTCAGCTAAGAGCAAGACAAACAGATCATGCAACCCAAGCCGATTAGATGATATATATTTATATCATTTTCCATTACATCTGATTCACTTATCAATATTTACAAATAGGTTAATGAATCTCCAAAGCCTCAAAGACTTGAGCTACTACTGCCATATGGCTTATGGCTTCATATTTCATAGTACACTACACATTGCATTTTTTGGTTGTCCTTGTAACGGAGATCCAGAAAGTAATTGGTAAAGTAATCGGTAAAGGTAAGGCAACTTGAACAACTTTATCTATTTATATACCACGTACGTAGAACGACAGTCCTTTGATTTCAATTCCTATTTTCCATGAAAATGAACTCATTCTGTGTATCAAAGGTGGATGCTATGTAATATGGATGTGACGTGAAGAAGAAAAACAAGAAGAACATACGTCAGCCAAAATACAATTACGGTACATGATCAGAAGTGAAGAGCCGAATCCTTTGATTCAACCACACGGGACATTGCACCTGCACCTGACCACTGCGCTTAATACGCAGTTATATTGTATCAGAATATGTAATTACTTGCACTCCAAAAATCAGTGCAAAATGACAGGGAAACTTTGGATTTATGTTTTACAGGCATTGAAGAAGTCATGTGCTACAGCAAAATCTTTCTTTTCAGGACTACCTACGTAAAGAAAATTTTTATTTGCCCTATTTCTAGTCACACATGGCAAAGGAAAGTGTATGAGAGAAACTGGCCGATTACAGTTCGCAAGTATCTTCTGCTGTGTAAACGATTGACCAACTGGCTATAACCACATATGTACAGCATGTGTGTACGTACAATTATAAATGGGAATGAGCAGAGTAATGTTCAGCACGTATTAAGTAACGGAGACCAGAGAAAACTTGTTATTTTTGGAGAAAGCTTGAATTGGACGTTGGACGAGGCGCCAGTCTTGGTCGGGCTGTAATGAGACTTTGGAGACCAATTGAGATTGAATAGTGTCTCATCTGCCAGATTGCGTGTGAGCCCAGGCTCCCGCCCAACTCATTCCTGACTCTGGCGGCGTAGAGCGGTCATAGTGTTGGGATAGGAGGAGTTTTGAAATTCAGTAATTTCCAATAGAGTCGCATTTGATATCAGAATTTAGTGTTTGTTACAGGCAATTTTATGAAATATTTGCACAAAGGCCTACCCAAAGTAGGTAATGAAAATACGAAACAAATCCTATACAGCATTTCAACCCAGAAAACATATATTAATAAAAATATGGTAGCATCCCTAAGAAAAAATACACCGTTTGAAGAAATAAAAAGCCAATATTCCGTTGTCAAAGCAAGAAAATAGCACCACAAGGAAATGATTTTGCCAATTCACTGCTAAAAGTTCGTTTTGGCAAATATGCCGGGGGGAGGAGCCCTTTGGTTCTTATGGAAGCTACGCCCTTGCCTGATTCCGAGTTACGAGAGAGTCAAGTACGTAAACTGAGTTGAGTTCCAAGTCCCTTTGTTGAGAAATGAGACTCATCCCATTCCATTACCACCATTCAATCACTTACTCACGCTCCAACGGTATGTTGACGTTGACCTAGAGGACAAAGTCCGTTCTATTGTCCTGTGACGGAAGGAAAATGGACTTTGAAGTACCCTCGCTTCACTTCGTCCTCTTAATGAGTCCGCATCCATGCAGCGCTCAGACCCTCCGCTCCGCTTTCCGGTCCGATGAGTAGCTATCTGGCCACCAGATACAAATGCTGGTAAGGCAGAAGGCCCAATCAAATTCCTCATCCATTCCCATTTCCTATTCCGAACTAATTAGCATGATAAATCACCGCTTGCACCTTATAAGGAAAGTCGTGGTATGCTCCATGGAAACTTGGTGGTACTACTCCAAGTGGTTTTGTCTTTTGTCTGCGATTGGTCTCTCAAGGCTAATTTCATTTAGTCTGGATTTTCTCCAATACTTTCTCTCAAACTAGCTCATTCTACTCCGTTTCCACCTACATAGGATTACATCAAGATTGGAAAGTGTACAGGGCTTCAAATGGGCAGCCAAAATTTTTGATGCATTTTAGTTAAGCAAAGACACCGAAAATTTTCTTATTGTTTCATTTTGCACTTTTCTTTTAAATACAGAGTTGCTGAAGGCAAGCTGGCCAGCCTGTTACAATTAAGTGACGACGGTCAGAGGTACATTTGAAACTTTCCCTTGACTTGGGATACATTTGGTGCAAGTAGGGCTAAGTTCCCTGACAAAAGGACCTATCGAGCAAAGTTGGGTCGAAAAGCTATCGTTTTAAGCAATGACCTCAAACTGTAAATTGTGGTCATGCTAAAATCATTTGAATTTGGTTAGGTTATCTTGACATTAGATTGAATTTGCAATAGTGAAATTAGCTTAGGTTTTCCGATAGAGCTTTTTTGGTAGAACAATTCTTTTCAAAGATCCGGGTTCAAAACCACTCTTCAGTGGAATGCAAATGTTTGACCAACCGTTGTGTTGTATTACAAGGAGCTGATGACTGAACCCGTATTTCCTTGAGAGTGAAATTTTCCCTAAAGACCACAAAATATATGGAACTGGCCTGTACAGCTGGTGTGTGTTTTTTCCTTGTTTACTTCCGCAAAAACTGGTAAAGAAACCGCAGGAAAGTGATACGTTGAGTTGTACAAGATCGGACACATTCGGAAGGAGTCCAAAAGAGCAGTTGCATTTGTGCCTCCAGTAGTATCGCCTTCCTAATTAAACTCAAGAACAGAGGCTGAAGATAGTTGATACTTCTTGATACATGGCGTAGTTGGGTGCATCATAAATCAAAGCGGGATGGGATGGAGCCGGTTCCTTTTATTAATAGGGATTACGAGTTTAGTTTCCATTCCAGGCACGTGTAGTACATTATATTAATATTTTGCCTTGATCTACTCCGTCTTGCCTTGGTTTGACAGGGTTGGTGGGTAATACCCAGGGGTATAACTATGGGTTTGACTAGGCTGGGTAAACCTGGATTTTAGAAATATTTTTGAGGGTTTTGCTGGAACTTTTCCTGGCTTTTACGAAAAACAATAGAGAAAATGGAAGAAAGTAATATAATATAATTGTGTTTTCGAGCATTTGTAAGTACTGAGACTTCAGTTCCAATAAAAATTTCTAGGTAATCAAGATTTGGGTACGCATTTTGTGGTGTAAAAGGCTTAAAAGCTTAGAAACATACACGACAATCGTGATTTGCCATCCTTTCATGGTGCATGAGAAATTACTACCACAAAAGTTTTAAAAAAATCCACGTTTTGGATTAAATTTCGTCAAAATTTTAAACCCGGGTTTTAGCCAAAGACTCCAAAACCCATAGGTAAAAAAATAAAGTCCGGGTTTTTGCTAACCTTGGTTTTAAATGAAATCCTTTCTCCATTGTAGCCGGAGCTCTAAAGTGCTTTGCGTGTAAGACGACGTGGGACATGGGCTGTTGGTACAAGTGGAAAGGGCCAAAGGAGAACGGAGTGGATCCGAAACACTTGCAAGGCTGCGGTGAAAGGCCCAATGTCACCCACCTCGCCTGCATCAAAGAGACTTTCCAAGATGCATACTTCAGCAAAAGTATGATTTCAAAATACTCTCAATCTCAAGTGGTTACAATGTCAAATGTCAACCTAGCCTATTCTAACTTGGACCACATGCCGAGTAACCCAATGCCGTTATGAGTCAAAGCCCAGAGTTTGGAATGCACAATGGAAACTTAATAAGGTCATTTCATACTCTACAATATTGTACACAATACGGTGTTTATTTACAATTGGATCATTCTATTTAATGAGTGCAACAGAACATTATTACGATTTCAAAGGTACCTGCATAGTTGTACGCCAATAGAGCTGAGGCCTTTTTAAAATTCCTATATTTTGTTTCTATTGTAAAATGTTATGCAAAATACATATTATCAAAATATGCCAAACCTTGGTTCTTAAATGTGTGCCAATTTTGAGCATATTTTGCATGCGATTAAAAAGAAAGCGTTTCGGTTTTTCAATACACACTTTCTAAAACAAGTTTCACTTGAATGTTCAAACTCAGCTGAAATATTTCGCACATACATGTTGCCGTTGCCAATACAAATTCACATTGCATAGTGCTCGTTGTTTCTATCGGAAATCGGTTACTTATTTTATTGTGAATGAATTAAAAATTAAACATTTTAATGAGGTCTCAGGTATTAGCTGATGAGCATATTTTCATTAGGAAGAGTGCAAGTTGTTGTAAAAAAGCTGCGACGAAACCAAACTTTCAGGTCTGGAGCCTCAAGATTATATTTTAATACATGTTGCGTTATGGCTTGAAAGTTAGATAATTTCGAGGTCGTGGACTTCCGTTTTCCCATTCGTATGCACTCACGGCATTAGATTGCACGGCATTAGGTCCTCGACCCGTGTACTAATTTGACTCAACGCCTGTACTATTTATGTAGATGATATCCACGGCTACAGCCCTTATGTCCACCGAAGATGCGGGAGACTCGAGGAAGAAGCCACAGGTGTGATCATTGAGAATGGGTGCCAGAAGTCCCGTGTCAGGCTCATTGTCGAAAATAAGACTATGCTCAGCATTGAGCGTACAATTTGTTCATGTTCCACAGATGGTTGTAATGTTGCCACAGGCTTAAATCTAAAAAGAATTGCCGGAAGCAAGCCTGTTTATATATTTTTCTTAATCTCCACTCGACTCGTAATACTCGTGGCTCTATAGGAACTTACGGATTTAATACAGAGCTATTCGAAGGAAATCGGTCAGCCATGTTCCCTGGCAGAGAATTGGGTGGGACTCACACTTGCCTCTTTTCACTAAATATTTTTTCAAACCAGGAAATGCACAATATGCAAGTGTGTATTCTTGCTGTTCGGAAATTTTCTCCGTAGGTAAAGAGTAGCTCTGTATAAGTGTGTAAGTATTTGAAACGTAAAAACAAAAAAAAAGTCCAATGTTCAACTGCATATCCAATAAAAAAGCATAATTATGCACGACTATGCAATTGGATTCCCTGAGGCCTTCATTCATTCTGTTCCATTAGGAATGTTGAAGAAAGCACTGTGTGCCAACGAGGAGAAGGATATGCCAAAATAGTGTCAGGGATGACTGGATGACATGCTACAAGTTGTACTTGCTTAAATAAAACTAAAAATTATTTACAAATAGAGTATACTAGCGGATTTCGCTCCACGAGCCTGCATGCATTCCCGTTGTTTACGCTTGAACACAATAAATAACCTACAAAGTTCAAAAGTATGCCCGAGCATGCAGATTCTTGTTAAAACTTCAAAGCTAGAAATCGAGCTCAACTAGGATTCCAAGGGCAGCATGTGTAGGCGGGATCTGGAATCCCTTTTCATACTAAACGAGGCCTGAAACCCAAAAGTGACATTAATGACTTTGTGTTCGTGTCAATTATTTATCCACTTTCCCTCGTTTCATTCTCAAGTTCCGAACGAAGCGGCCTCACATACCACGTCCACTTATTATTCACTCTCTAATTTAACTAGGCCTTACAAATAGTCTTCACACAGGCGGCCTGATTCCACTGGAGTGTGTGCTGCACAGGAGGATGAGAAGGAATGTTGTGGTTCTACACGCATATGCCAAGTTTGGAATATTCCAATAGTGCTGGGGGCGCATCCAGCACTGGAGCCGGATGGTCTGCAGCCGAAATGCTAACGGAAGTTGAATAAGCACAAAATATTGAAAATATATCGTTTACGTCGATTTACTCGTTAAAACGCTTCAAATTAATACCGTTTAACTGGAAATTCGGTGCCTAAAACGTAGTTTCGTGACGGAAAAAAACATTTTTCACGCCTCTTTCGGTTAAACACGTATCCATTTTTGGACGTCCCCGAAAACGAAGGTTGGCCATATCCCTGCTGACCTGTACTGAGAGCCTGACGCACGGATAAAATGTATGAAGCAATAGGGCAACAAAGCGGAATACCTACCTTTATATTTAAGAGCAGCCGTGTGTGGATCGATCCGGAATTCCAGGAAGCAATTAGTCCAATCCCTTGTCCTGAGTCTAGTACACTGATCAATTCAACAAATTGCTCAAAGTCATCAGGCCGGAGTTATAATTGAGCCGGGCATTGCGGACACTAGGTTAGAGTAATGCGGAATGATATTTTCCCAGTTCCTATCGGCACGTGCCTCCCTGTCCGAACCAGGCGATTCGAGCCCGTCGAGGTAAGTAAAAGTAGAGACAATTGGATTGTAGGAAGACGGGAAGTAGAGAAAAATAATATTCAATTAGGCGATGCAGGCAGAGAGAGAACCGAATAGTGGCGTTGCTACTCCAAGACGACACACGTCCTTCGTCTCCACTACTGCTCCAAACGGTTCCTATCGGGGCCACCTCGATTCAAATCCCACGTTTCTTACATCCGAGCATTCGGATTCATTCGGATTCGGATTCATTTTGGATGTATGGTATCGGATTCGGATCTTGCTCATTTGGATCTAATTTCCATTCCAAGTAAGATTTCGGGCCTACGTAGAAAACATTCCTGGAGAAAGTCATGTAAGTTAATAGTAAACACTCAAGGTAAATACCGAGAGCACCTTGACATAACCTCTGACCTGCATCTCTCAAAAACTCGATGGAGTGGAACCACTTCTGTTCCGGTTATTTGTTCAAAAAGCGTACAGGTCAAGAGTTTAGTTAAAACTTTCTCCATGGGTTTTTCAGACATAAGTCCTAATCCTAACTTTGAGCTTAGATCCAACTTTTCCAATCCGGATTCGAGCCAAGCTTTTGTTGGTGTCCGAGCGGAGCCTCCCTGTGTCCTCATGTGGAGCCTCAATCAAAATGAGACACTCCTGGGGTCTGGCCTCCCATCATCTCACCTTCTGCCAGAAGCCCTCGTGCTCATTAGACGCTGGGTTCCTGACGTCGGGTTCTGATTAGGTGACATGCCTCAACTCCGCATAAGACCCTCTCCACATAATAATATGGAGACCTCTTCACTTTCACTCCCGCATTCACGCACTCATTTCACCACGCTTCCTCGGTGGAGGAACAAGGGATTATTGGAGCAGCTTTCCAGCATAGCAGCCCTGCTTCGTCAAACACACACTTTAATTACTCAAACGAGCACTGACTCACTTCCACCAACTCAAGCCTGCCTCAATCCAATAATGATCATGGACTTTGAAACAAATTGAGCTAACGAATGAACAGTGTGCAGAGCTGACATAATAATGAGGTGACATCCCATTTCTAGTACAATTACAACTTTCATCCTACTCCCATGTACGTTAGGCCAGGAAATTCCGAATCCTTTGCCAAAATCAGGTCCTATTGAACCGGATATCTCAAATAGCCGAATGCCACGTACCCATCAATTTCTCTATGCAATTAACCCGTGGTCAAACCAAGGGTTTGAACGGACATCGCACTTGACTTACGAGAGCAATTTGGCGGAACTTTTGCAAAGTTATTCCATCGAACGTTCTGAATTATATTTATAAGGCATAATAATCCATGTATAATTTCTCCGTTACAAAACATGCATATTATTTAACCTGTGGAAACAAATAGGTTGAGTGCGATTTGGCTGAAACTCTGCAGTTCCTTAGATCATTTAAAGTAACTTTGAAATGGACTACCACAATCGTTAAAAATTGCCATCTTGAAAAGATTTTTCCAAGTGAACCAGTTTTCATTGTGCGTATGGGGATGTTAGGTTGTATCGATTCTGGGTGAAAGTTTTCCTAGCCCTCGCTGCTGATATGAATCTAACGATAGTGCGCTCAAAATACTCAGCACATCACTGCAATTGTCCAAGAAATGAATCGCCAAGTAATTAGGCTATAGGCTTTGTACGTATCACGTATCACGTAAACGTTGGGGATAGATTACGAAAAAAAATGTGACAAGCTGGCCTGGGATTCCTAGATTTGTGCTTTCTCTGCAATATCAAAAGGCACGCACCAACTTGTTATGAGCAGCTCTGCTAAACACACTGTCAATGTCAACTCTCTATTCACAGTCCATTCCAACAACTGAGCTAGAAACATTCTAAGTTCAGATTTAGCATATAGTCTGTAAATATTATGCGTGATGAGGTCTCGTGTGTTGAGGAGTGGAAATTGAATGGAGCTAAGTCCACTGCAAGGAATAGAAGTACAGAATTCTAATTAGTGATTGGAGATCAATGGCAAGCATAGGGGATTGAACTAGAACCAGGCTGTGGTCCACAGAGGTGAGGCGTATGGGGAGGGATAGGGGCCAAGCTGGGTATTTTTAATACTAATAGATTGTAAATCTGCTCCGACATGTGGTGATGTGGTAAAATGGTAATTGAAGTCTTTTTCAAATCTAGTTTCCTCATTAGAGGCTCGTAAGGAGTTTGTTAATATATGCTTGTCCACACGCGCACAGCCTAATACCGTCATAACACTTCTAATGTCTCAGGTAACAGGGTGTGGACTGAAACATTAAAAATAATGCATTGGAACGGTGTAGACTCCGCGTCCATTTCATCCATACCCGATATCCAGTTGTCTTACCGTTCGAAATTACACAATTACAATACAATGTGCAAATTGAATTGATGAAGATTCCAGGTTTCCTTTTTGTTTTGGTTCTAAAAAAATCTGCAGGGAAAAAGTTCTCTAGAAAAATTTGACCTTAAAAAGTTGGTCCGATTATATTGGTTTCAGCAAACCAAACCTAAGGTTACCGTTAGAAATCCAATCTAATGACTCGATATCTACTAAGGTTACCGTTAGAAATTCAATCCAATGATTCGATATCCAAACTGAATCTGACCACAAATTAAAGCTTGAGATCAAAGTAAAAAGGGAACTTTTTCTGGGATTATATTTTCGCAGACCGGCTTTCTTTTGGTTGAGCTGGTCGGCATTTGATTTTCGAACAAAAAACACGAAATGTCAAAATTGTTCATTTATATAAACCAGAAAGCAGAATGAAACAATGGACAGACTGAGTACGGGACAGGCTTCACTGCCCAGTTTTGAGCTGACGTGCAGACGGGGAGTAACATTCGTTAAATACATTATTCACAATTATTAGAATAAGTATTCTAATAGCCGGCCCGTCGTCGTAAGGCGTAATGAATATGGGTGCTCCTCACGGCATATTTGTATAAGGAGATGAGTGAAATGGTTGATAGTTATGGGCGCATTAGGTCACTTCTAAACGAAATGAAAATGGAGGGATTACTTTTAATGAAATGTGAAACTGAAAGTGGAACGAGCGTCACATATCAATACAGTAATGGAACAAGGTGATCATTTTCTCAATAATAATTTGTTAAGCATTATGGAGTTGTGAATTGTGAGTCCATTATATGAAGGATTCTGTGGTGAGTTCAAAGACGTGAATGAGTTCATGGCCAGCGGTAGTGTTTCCAAAGGCAGGATATGATGATAATCAATAAAACTGGAAGGTTTGAGGTGTACATTGTGCTCTGTATAACACGCATATAGAGCTCTTATATATAACTTGTATCTTGTAGTGTGGGGAGAAAATATTCATGTATGTCCCATGATTCTGATCTTGAGTTAGCGTCTCCAGTTAAAAACCAGCAATTGCAGGTGTTACGACGATTCATAACCGGGCAATTCATAGCTGGGACAGCTCATACATAGTTTACCAAATTCATAGCGGCGTCAATTCTGCGTTGAAAATTTATTGCGGTCAACATGAGTTCCCAAATACTATGCGAATTCGGGATTGATTGGCGATCGCTACAAAGTGCACATGTTCACGAAGGCCCCACTGAATTTTAAGTCATAATATGCAAGCACGGCCGGAGAAAGCAGTGATTCATTGATTATGGTCCGTCTGTGCATCATCGGTACATTGACTCGTACTTCATCCGAGCCTGCGTGAAAATGTTCAATTTTCAGCGAAGTGTTATCAATTGCGATAGCAAAGTAATTGGGACTGAATTTGAACTGCCATAAACGGGCGTGACAATGAATCGGGTCGGCTATGAATTGTCGCAGCTATGAGCGCTATGAGTCGCCATAGATTCCAATTGTACGTACGTAGGTGTAGTGTAAGTGTAAGGTGAGCCGATTAGTCCCAGGCTGCTCAGCGTATCCTGTCCATAATTTATGAATACTTGCGTGACTCTAAATAGTGAACTTCAAACTTCAAGTAGGTATTATTTTGAGAAGGGCAGACGCTAAGAGCACTCTGACACGATTCCTCTCACACGTCCACCACTAGTGGCCTGGCCTTGGCTCCGCACTCAAGTAATGTGCAGGGAATAATGAGTGAAATGGAGGTGAGGCCAAAAGGCCCTAACATCCTACTTAGTCGTTCAGTAATTTTAGTTTTTATTATTCCAATAATTCATCAACTTAGGCTAGCATATAATTTGGATGGAGAGAAGGAGTGAGGTAACATCCGTTCCTCCATGCCTGTCCGCATACGCACAGGCTCATCTATATGTACACACACACACACAATACCATAGCATAACATAGCACAACGTAGCATATATATATGTATGTATGTAGAATATCTCTGACCCAACCACTGAAACGGCTAAAACTACGAGAATCCCCTAATTTAGTGTGGGCAGAGCCCAGGGTTTGGGTAGTGAAGTAGTAAAGCGAGTAAATGAGCAGTCATAAATAGTATGATTAGGTGGTAATGGTAGGTTCCCTTGTGATTGAGGACTTAATAATAGCACATCTCCGAGATATCATGTGACTAAAAAATAAAACTTCTCAATATGTCAGTAATAAATTAGAAGGAGGCGAGACTTACTTTCCCACAGAAAGGAGGGAAGAAACGAGAATCACAATTTCTAGTGACTAGTAGATAATAATGATAAGGGGGAAGTGGAAGAGCCTTCCGCCGCTCAGGAAACCCAGCTTTTGTACAAGCTACTAAATCAAGCTTGTTTTGGTACAATTTCTCCATTTCACGCCTTCCGGGACTCAGAGGGACAGGGAAAGTTGCACCTTTTCTCTTTGGATAATTTTTAGTAAACTCCGTCCTCGTAATTAATGTGTGTCCTGAGGGGAGGGAAGTCTCCAACCCAATGAAAATATTATTATGAGCATCAAAACCTCGGTCTCGCACCCTACGAGCTCCAAATACAGAGATTTTCATTTGGAAGCGGAACCAGAGAGGAAAAGCCCTGCTTTCCCAAGGAGAAAGCCCGTGTTTACGACAATAACGGGATGACGACAAGGCGCTTGGGAGGTCTCCGGGATGCGGAGGTCTGGAGGAGCCACAAGGTCAGCTCAACTCAACCAAGGTGAATCGGACCTTAACCCCCAAAGCGCGAACACTTTTCGTACCTGTTGTACTCGGCCGGCCGACTCGGTGTCGAAATTGACTGTTTCTCACATATTACTGCCAGGAGGCCAAAATTTACTTTAAATATCATAACAGATGTCCCTGAAGGTTATTTGGCTCAAACTTAGTGGCGCGTAGCAGCCAAATGCATTAGGAACAAATTCAAAAATCGACTGTAGCAGGCATACATTATCGTTTCAAAGACTTTGGTCCAGTAAAAGTAAGTGACCGGGAGTTGGGTTTTGGAGGGGGTTAATTGGAGGACTGGGTTGGACATTGGAGATGAGAGAACGGACGTGGAGCGGACAGACGGCTCCGGAGTCATAAATAACTGAAACCTGTGGCTTTCTCCCATTAAACTCACTTCTTCCCCACTCAGGCCTCTTCCAGCCTCATAAAAACAGAGATTTCTTCCAAGGACAGTCACTTCCGAGTCTCCTAGTGGCCTGGGCTGACAAGAAGGCCGGGGATTCAGTACTCGAGCAGTTAATATCCATATTGTAGTTGAGGAAGACTGGGGCTGAGCGGGAAGCCCGTCGCTTGGACGAGGACCCAAGTCAGGAACGTCTGATGAGGTTGTTAAATGCAAGTGCTCAGGCTGTGAGACGGAACGGACTTTCGCAGCTTACCATTCTTTCCCTCAGTCTTGGAAATGGGCTCAAAACTCAGCTTCCTCGGATTGCCCAATGCTATCAGAGCCGAGCCCACGCAAATCCCTGTCAGAGTTATAAAACATGAGTTAGGCAGGCAGAGAGCGAGAGGGAAAGGGTTGAGAGAGACGAGAATTTGGAATACATTAAGAACAGAGCGTGGGTTTGAGGGTGGTTAAGATTTCAATTTGCACAGAGAGGCAACTTGCTTGGGCTTCGCTTCGGTGCATCTTCTGGAACGAAATTATGAGTCCTACCTCAATTAAGCACCGTTATTTCATGTTATTTCCGGGTTGCAAGAGGTTATAGTATACGGTGTCAAGTTAGGTTATTGAATGCAGAATCAAATTACGAACTGAGCACCTTCAAACCTCGTAAAACCACTGACTTTATATTGTAGCTAATGCTAATATCCTAGACCTAAAGTCGTATTTGATTGGTTCGAAACACATTTTCTCCAAGCGGCTCTTTTAATATCATTTATTACAGTATGTGTTGTGGTCTGAATTTATTTGTGAGTGTTAATGAACTCTGAAGTATGTACGTACATACATCAACAGATCATCGAAAACTTCAAAGCCAATTTGTCACAAATCACTTAGCGACGCTATGGGGGGTCACACTTCATACTGTAACGCTGGTGAGGTAAGCTGCCGCTGAAATCCAACATTAACCTATCGCATGCAATTCCATCTACATCTCTCAGGATCAGCATCTCCTGTTATATTTCGGAATTTGTAATGCTCCTTGCTCCTGAGTCAAAATTTTCCAATGCTCTCCTGACATTGGGTACAGTACTATTTTAGTCTGGAAGCTGCACCAAAGCGAAGTTGGATATTGCATTGAATATGACTTGTTAGACTGAAGATTGAACCGCGCCCTTAATTAAAATCAGACTTAAGTTAGGCGACTTATGATCCTGTACCTGATTGGCCTGGCGGCACATAGGCCTGTCCACCACTGGGCATGGAGATGAGGCAGCTCAGAACGGCAGCCCGGTTTCCGTGACAAGGCTCGAGAGCAATGGGTCCCGGGCAGTCCTACACAAGAAGAGAGACGCATTCATTCCAGACCATTTCCTTTCTCTGCTCCTTTCAACTGGATGGGAACCCCGGAATCCAGCCAGATGGATGGAAGGAGAGAAGCGGTTCACGGAAATCCTGGCCAGGGCCTACGCACTCTTCCACGGCTAAACTAAATCTCGGTTAGGCTTCTACGAGCCTGGGAACGTTTCCCAGAATCAGAAATAACTATTTCGATCAACTTCCTAGAACAGTATCCCAATCTGTGTCAACTCGCCCAGATTCTAGGTTCAACTTTAACCTAGTTTAAGTCATTGGTTAGATGTATTCGAGGCAAACACCAAATACGAATAGCGTATCTAACAGAGACCAACGCCATAGTTAGATACGCTATTCGTATTTGGTATTTGCCTCGAATACATCTAACCAATACCGTTATAGCGTTTAAGGATATTTCAATTCAAAAAGCTTGGAAAAGAAAACCAATTGAACGGCACACCAGCCTTGGACTAACCGGAAACACTAACCTGGTCCTAGTTGGATGTGGCTCATATTTTCTGCACAAAACTAATATTGCACTTTAGTTCGGGTTCGGGTTATCAGAATCGAACGATATCGGAACAAGAAAAGTAGCAGATTTGAAAACTAGCAGACAGCGTTCACAGTTCAAAATAAGAAAGTCATTCTTGCAGACGGCGTAGGTTTGTTCCATGATATTTGGTCGCGATATCGAAGAAAAGGTATTTTGAAGAAGAAAAAAGGGAAAGTGCTGAACGAGACAGGAGGAAAACTTATGATCCGTCCCTAACCCTTTCCCAACTACGCCTTGTAAATCACACTTTGTCACTATCAGATTTATTCTTCCTCTGCGCTATGCTCAAAGTGTGGAACAAAAATCCACACGCACGAACCTTAGCCATTCCTCTTAAGTTTGTTCAGGCTGAAAACCATTTCTCGTAAGGCTAAAATTGAGTAACTTCGATTCGGCTCTCTTCACTTATACTTGAGCCATTTACTATAAAACATAGAAACCCTTATTTTGAGTCCGAAGCCTCAACAGCATTGCGCTTTCGTGTGTTAAGAAGGCCTCAACTTCCAAGTACGGGTTTCGTGGTTTTATTGTACATGGTTGAGGAATCGGTATCTAGCCACAATTGCGTGCTGGGGAAGAGCGCAAGGCCTCTACGCCGATTTACCCAGTACACAAATCCGTATATATTATGTTAGGTTAAGTTCATTATGGTTGTGCGTTACTTTTTTGTAAAAAATCATGCTTAGAACTAGAATTCCCAGCTGTGTGTAAAAAACAACCGAATGTTCAAATCAAAAGTCTCCTAAATAAAACCGTCCTCGTAATCCTCAGCAATACGATTGAGAATCAAATGGTGAATGTGTGAAGCCAAATAACGTCTGAGTGTATGTACACAATTAATGTGACAAAATGTATCAGTTCAGTAGACCAGAGTCAAGATGTCAAGCGGAATTGTAAATAAATAAAAACAGGTAAGCGTTAATTCTGACACACTGGCGAAAGCCTTTGTTCCAACTGTTTCAAAACCCACATAAGAAAGCGTTGCAACGCTTTGGTCGCGTTGGTCAAACGCGTTGGTCAAATCTGACACACAGTTGGGGATTCAAAGGTTTTGAAAATCTATGGGAGCTCTAAGGTTAAATAATTTTAAAATCATAATCCTAATGCCCAATTCCACACCGCATTCAACCTTCCATCCATTTGACACTAACGGAGAGCTGAAATTTCGTCTGCTGAAATGGGAAAAGAGAGAGAAAAAGCAAGAAGTTACCTTTCTCCGTTTTCTCAATGAGGAGAGTCCATTGGTCCCACGACTCTTTCCCACTTCCATGTAGACTTGGGCAAAGGGCCGACTCGCCATTTGTTCCATCTCGACGAAGAGTCGCTGGGGAAGAGATAAAAATGACGTAAAAGGCGGATTAGTGAAGTGAACCATGATTGAGCCGAGTACTTACATAACCTATCATGTCTCACTATAGCAAACCTCAAGACCGGCTCGGAGCCAGAAACCCAGCTCCAATCCAATAATGCGACGAGTTTAAGAATTTCCTACTTAAAGAAATTGATTGACTTGTTCGTAGATCTCATATTTATCTAAGCCTAAACTCTCCTGCTCTCAACAAATCACTTGTAAACCCGCTCAGAGTCTCCAAATCCAAACTCACCTGCCGTCTCCGGTACATGTCGTACTTCTGCTTGATTTTCCACAGAATAGCGGCTAAGACCAGCAGGATCAAGAAGCACCTAGAAATCAGATACAGGAAGAAAGGACCATCAAGCAGTGCCAGCACTGTGTAGCAGTGACAAGAGAAATGTCTGTCTTAAACGATCTACTTAGTTAGTGTCAATACGAGCTTCTGAGCCGCACCAGGTGCTTCGAGGAATGCCTTTGAGAAAATAATGTAGAAGCGACGGGCTCAGCATGTGACTTACGTCATCATCGCCAGGACCACGGGTCCAGAGCAGCCATTCATTCTTAAGCTAAGGCCCATCATTCAATGATCAGATCAATCAGAGAGCTCGTGTAATTGAAATTACCATTGCGTATCCATCCAAGTCTGGGCATACATTAGTACAACCAAAATGGTCTGAAATTACACGGGGAATACTAACGATAATGATATGCCATCGTTAGTGTGTCTTCTAAAAAGCTTTTTCTGTCAACGAGACAAATCAGTGCGTACAAGATAAGGCTAATAAATCCAGAAGATTGGGAAAGTACAAGTATTATTTACGTAGTAGGTACTTAATTCGTTAAGAATTGTTATAGTTGAGTTGCCATAGTTATGACAGCGTGGGCATAGACCATCTGGAACCTAAAATCGCGACAGTAGCTAGTTTATGCTGCTCAATAATTTCAAGAAGATCCAAGAGTTCCTCCATGCGTAGTTTAATTCCAGGCGGCATGGTTACATGAGTTACCGTGAGAAACGGTCCAAGCCAAGCCGTTGGGAATTCCGTTGTAAAAGTGGATATGTATCTGAGAAAGTTTAAGCGCTGCTATGAAATATTTGGAATGAGGCTGGAGATTGCTACATATGAAGGTTAGTTCAGAACCAATCAGTGCTTTCACCGTCAGCCACCTTCAGTTCCATGAAGGAAGACGGCGAGAGCGAATAGCTTCAGCTCTGCCGCTTACGTGCTCCAACTTTTTCTCAGAATGGATTGAGCTGGGAAGTGGAAACAAAGATTCATGAGCTAGGATGTACTCCCACCATTGAAGGAATAAAAACTGACTACGGCAGCTTAGGAACGGAAAAACATTATTAGCAACAGGAAATAGACGCTGTCTACACCGTCGGAAGCATCTTCCTCTTAACTAATAATAGAGTAAAACCAGTTTAATTTTCACTCGTATCTGTCTGTCCTATTTTGAGGTTTGATCTACAACCCAAGCCCTAAGCTTCAAGGAGAAGCATAGTGCCTGTAATAAGAACTGAAACGGGATTGAATTATTGAATTTAAACATAGTTTTAACGTAGAGCAGTCCAAGGACTTATGTGATGTATGTACTACATATTGTACGAAATTCCGCGAATTGCCTTATGATCCTTACCAACTTTCAGCGCATAGCACTGGTTAGTGGATTGTTATTACCTAATCCAGAAGTTGCCATGTAAATCATACAAAGTGAACATCGCCCTTTGAGGGAGTATCATATTTTCTTGTTTGACTGTTTTCACATTTCTAAAACTAAATGCACAGTGCGCAGATTTTGATTTGAGATTATGCATATAATACCGTTCTGTAAATAGTCACTCATAAACTAGTTCATGTTCTGTCCAAATACGTGACGGCAGACAGACGGACCCAGCCTTAGAGTTATAAGACCTTTCTGGTCTCAGAGTGGAATCTCAAGATTCGATAGTTTCCACGTGAAGCCAGGGCGAGGCAGAGAGCAAAACGCTATGTTCTGTCACTGAGGATTTCACGCCAAGGAGGATTCATCATGAACGCATGCATAAGCAGAGAAAAGGCTCTACGGACACGAGAAGGGCCAGCACGAAAGACTTGAGACGGCCTATCTAGGCCATGTGACGGAATAAAGGCACAATCCCGTCTCTTGACTTTCACTTACGTGGAGAAAGTGATGAAAAAGTGGAGGAGGTCCAATTTGGGGTTTTGGGAGAAGGAGATCTGAATCCAGAGCGGGGGTTGGAGGTCATACACGTAAACGTAGAAAGTTGTATTGTCGGAACTTCCGAAACTATAGTCGAGTTTCTGGAAACGCGTCTTGAACGTGGTACAATTGTGACTGGATAGCAAAACTTTCTCTGGCTGTCCTCCTGCACGAGAACAAGAGAGAGAAAGTCAAACAATTCATTCAACTCCCAATGTACACGAAATCTGGTGCCAGTCTGATGCTAAGCTCAACAGTTGTTTCCACTCACCCGTAATCACGCTGATATTGAATTTTGAAAGACTTGAGCATGTGATTTGGAAATCTGCATCTGTGTCCGGCCTCGTGGGAACATTCCTAAAATTTATCTGAGTGTAGTAGAGATCTTCCTTCTTGGAGAGGTTGAACGTGAATTGGAAGTCAATCTGCAGGTCATCTGCAATCATGAAAAATGAATTAGGCTCCTAAATCCGAATTCCATCACCGCCTGACGTCATCCCTTGTCTCGAGGGACATGAGTGGGCTTACAGAAACAAGAGCCTCCGTTCGTGGGATCTCCGGTGTAGTTAATTTGCGTATCACATCGCTCACAGTGCTCCCCAGCAATGCCCTTGGTCGTACAGTAGCAGCGCCCAGTCTCAGCATTGCAGCTATCCGCCTGCCCGTTACACTCGCAGGCTGGAGAGAGAAATTAAAAATTCATTTCAACCCGTCCTAATACAGAGCAGAGGCGTAATTCAATTTGAGAGAGGGCCGTACGTTTGCATTGGCCTCCATTAATGGCATTTCCATGATAACCCGGAATACAGGCCTCACAGTGATCCCCTTCGGTGAAGCCCTCGCACTCAATGCATCTACTCCGCTCGTCACAGGAGCTGTGCCCGTTGCACTGACACGCTTGGAAAAGGAATTGTTATTCAGAAAATAAATAGAGATATAAAGTCATGAGGAAGGAACAAATATTATTCTTTGCATTTGAGGAAAGGAGAATCGGGTTTTGAGAAGAAAATTCATTTTATTTCCCGATCCAAATCAAACCTCTTCTTCTGGATTTCTATGCATTTTAGATTAAATTGATTTTGACATCCCATTGTGTGTGTGGGCCTACCTGGACAACTCGTGAAGTTCCAGTGCTTGTGGGAACAGGCCTTCTTGTCCAACACGGCTCCGGAGGCATTCACATGGAGCGGGCCTCGGCTCGAGCCTTCGAGGCAGTGACCTAGACCTGTTCCGCTCCCACTGTCACACCAGCCGCATGAAGGCAACGTCAAGCAAGTATCACAGGAGGCCACTTCCTTGCACTCTGAAAGCAAGAATATATGGTAGGCATGATTCAGTCCAGGATATCGGGACTGTACTGGGAGGAAGGAGATGAAAAGTGGTTGGATTGAATTCGGGAAATGGGCCGGGATGCGATGCGTGTGAGAAATAGGAGACCCGGGCATTTCTCCATTCTTTATGCTCACACAAGCACTATGCATAATACATTCCCGTAATAGAGCTTGGATAACTGAATAAACAAGTAGGCCTGCAAGTCCGAAACGCGGCGTTTATACGTCTGTTTATTTGCATTATTGTCTGTCGTACTGAACTAAATCGTAAATAAAAATAATCGCATTGGATTGGAGTGGGCCAGCGATTTAGCTCTGTCAGTTGCTATCTAGAGAATTGTAGGCTTAGGGATTTCCATGTACGCTTTTGTAGAGAGCATTTGTTACTCAGTGATTGCGTATTTGGGTATTTGTTATTTGTGTAAGGTATTATTTATAAGGGAGCAGAATGGACAGGATTAGAAGCAAGTAAATAGAATAGAGTCTTACGGGAAGTAGAGTTGGTAGACATTTTATCTTTGGAATGACACAGATTTGGGCTTTGGGCCCAGGACATACACTGGCCATAGGGAAATGACGTAACGTAAGAATTTTTGTCCACACAAGTACTCAAGTTGTTGCACCAAATACAATTACTTGCAGTACAGTTGAAGCAAGACGTGTGATCTGAGCAACTTCGGTCACAAATTATTGGCTCTTTCTCAGTGCCATTTACTGTGAACATCAAAGGAACAACGCATTAGAATTATTAATGGCAGCTAATGTTTTAGCAAATAATTACACCTAAAACAACCGTTAATTTCAGGATAGCTTCGAATTTCCGATTCAGAAATAATTCTACGATTTAATTTGAATTTAAGAATATTAAAAAATTAAAGCTAAGAACGTATTTAAAAACATAGCTACGCTACTTACCGAAGGCCGTGATTTCCTTGATACACTGTACATCCTTATTCCAGACACAGTTGAGCTCCGAGGAACAGAGAAGGCAATTATGTAAAAACGGACTACAGACAGAGTCTTCGGAACTACATTGCTCCAAAGTAACGACAGCCTAGCAATTAGGAACAAAATGGTGTAAAGATTTTCAGTGAGTATGGATTAACCTATGAAAATGTATTGTGCTATAAAGTATAAAGTCTGAGAATGTAATTTTTTACCTTATATTTTGTGTCTCTACATTTAAGATCCGAGTATTGGCAATGATTCCCACACCAAACACAGTCGTACTTATTTTGAACGCAGGCAGAACATGAAGTGAAATTCTTACAAAACTCGAGTCCATTCTCTTCAGAAGTTGAGGAGTTGAGGCACAAATGCTTGTCCTTGCTAGACACGATGTTCCGACACACGTACGAAATATTGTCCCACTCACATTTCCGGGCCATTAGGCCCAGACTCGTCTCACAATTGTGAACTGAGAGAGAATCACAGGTGGGAGGTGTGAAGCGAATCAGATCTTGCAGAACGAACCCATTGAATCCACCCCAGATGTAAATCGCACTGTCGTACAGGACAGCGGAGTGCCCGTATCGAGACAAGTCTGTCGGCAGATCGGGTGGGGGATTGAAAGTGGACCAGAAATTGCACCCAATGTCATAGACCATGACTTCACTAGTAAAGCACTTTGAGCCGAGGCTGTAGGCGGTGTCGTTGTGCCCATTTCCTCCAAATATCATAAGGAAACCGTTGACTACTAATCCGGCGTGAAGAAACCGACCTTCTGGTCCAGGCTCCAGCAAATCCCTGGTTGGTAAAATGTGTACAATATTCTCAATCACTATAACGTTTACAAATGCTAAGGCTTGTATTTAAAGACACCATAAGAATTACACAATTCACCATATTTTTACTGAATTGTCCAGTACAGCTTTGCTTCGAATTCGAATGACTCAACTCTTTAATAACAATTTACGTCCACAGCAATGCCAGGCATCAAGTTTAGCACAATGTAAGGCATTGCAAGAAACATTACTTTCAAAAAATAAACATTGCACCTGATGTAGCTATTAGAAAGTGTTTTTGTATTAATCAAATTAATAAAAGTTGATGCGTATTATTATTAAGAGTTTACTCGTTTTAAATTGAAACGGCTTTTAATTACTAAAATCAAAAGCTGTAGTGAAGTGAAAAAATATGGCGCAAAGCTCTATTGGGACAGTATCTGTAAAACTATGGGGAAAGTGTGTATTTTTGAAGGAGTCATTATTAAGTCCTATGCTAAATACTAACAAACAAACGCAAGAAATGTAGCCCATACCATGTGCGTAGAACAGGGTCATATGAATGCAGAGTACTGGACAAGGCAATGTCTCCGATTCGATAACCTCCAAAGACGTAAATTCGTTGTGATGATGGATCCCAGGAACTGGTGTGCCCAAAACTTCCACTCACTGGATAACCCTTGGTCTCGACAATGTTCCAAACGGGACCGGCTACAAACAAAAACAATTATTACAGAAGCACTCCACCTAAGGCCAGTTCCTTCCAGTAGGAACTTAATTGTTTACCAAAGTGAAACTCCTGGACCACATTGGTGTAGCCATAGTACGGAGAGTGTCCAAGGAGGACCACCATTTTACTCTTGCTGTGTCGAGTCTTGTTTCCTTTGTCATGAACGACGACGGCCGTGTGACCAGCGAGTTGAATCGGGCCTGCAAATAGTATTTCGAAAATTAGCCAGATATTCATAATGGAAATTTTCTTGGCTTCGTAACTAACATATTCCTTACCACACATTGATCGCTTGCATCCACTACTATCACGAGTGAAACTGACTTCGGACCAATAGCGTGTGGTTAAGTCAAAGGACCAGACTGCATTTGAAACGTATCGTGTTCCGAACTTTCCATCGTGAACACCTCCGTACACATAAATTTTATTCTGAAATAAAATTAGAGTTATTTCACTCATATAATAGTTTAACAGGAAACACATCTAAGAATTTTAATATAAACGTGAGTGGTTGTTCAAATTGGGTCCACCAGAAAATATGATTATTTAAAACAGTATTATCTTACATCAAACAAAACACTGGAATGTCCATAAAGGCCTGGGAAATTCCCTGCACCTTTACCCTGTACTTTCTCCAAACTGTTTTCTGTAAGGAATACAAAACGCATGTTCTAATTCTTTTTGAATTTGACAATTACACGACTTCAGACTTGAAACTTACGTCTGAAATCGTATCGATAGATAGGAGATTTTTTCATATCCAAGTTAAGGTTTGTTCCACCAATAATCCACAGGGAGTTATTATGAACAGTAGCAGTGTGAGAGGCAGCTCCTTTGGGAAACGGGGATTTGGGAGAGACAATTTCCCAAAACCCAAACTCTGAATCTTCTCGTTGACTACAGTCATGTCCTAATCGTATTAGCAAAACATTAATCAAATGCACACAGCATTTTATTGTATATACTTCACGCAAAGTCAGTACCTTTATATCCAGCAATGCATCGACACTTTGTAATATGAGAGTCCATGTCACAGTCACCATGACCGCTGCAGTTGTTTGGACACTTTTCCATATTACAGGCCTCTCCCGTCCATCGAGCATCACAGGTGCAGCGCCCATCCACACAGGCTCCATTCCCTGAACAAACGAGGCTCGAGTCTTGAGTGGGACATGCATGAGTCCTGAATTTTCCAATTAAAAACACCTACATATCTGGACACATCATAGCTTTGAGGTTAATTTAAATTATCAGTACTAGCTTACCGATACGTAATATTAAAACCAGTAAGGTTATAGGCAACATCTGTGTAAAAATGTAAAAGGGCAAAACCGGACTTGGCAACCACTTCGGGCTTCTGATGAACTCGGTAATTATTCTCGACCAGAAGCCCACTACATTGCAAGAGAACTATGTTAATTAATGTTCCCACGATTCATGATTAAAATATTCGCAGAACCTCGTAATATACCTGAAAACACTGAGGAGTGGAGAGTGGACGCTGTCTCCGTCGAATATATATAAATGATCCCATCCGCACTCCGTAGCAAACTCTTCGACATTTAGAAATATGGGTTTGGTGACAGTCGAGCCGTTTGTCAGTTTTTGAGTCGACTCAATCAGCCACGTGCATCTGAAAGGACAAGTAAACTCGCGTGAGTTAGTTTTCAATAATATTAACCACTAATTTCACATGCTCACGACTTCCAAGTCTTAGTCTTAGAATATTCATGAGTTTGGAATTGGGACTGAAGCAGGTGCACTTACTTCATATTGCTTGTGTAATTTCCCAAACCATCAGTAATCCAGCCTCGCTCTCCATTCAGTCTATAACGCAAACGCAAATACCCAAGGAAAGTTCATTAGCATTACTATCGTTTTAGCATTCGTATTGTACGAATATTCTTCATATAATTAACCCACATAAATGAGATTCCTTGGGGTAACCATTAACCGCAATGCGAAACGAAAGTATGTATGTACGTACAGACGTGCATGTAACTGAACAGGTTTTGATTTTGGTTTCGAACTGATTTTGCATGCTCCATGCTCTAAGTTTACCCTATTGAAAGCGAAATTGTACAATACCTGACTTTCCCGTAGCAGTACTCGCAGTAGGCTCCGCTCCATCCATCATGACAAACACAGGAGTTGCTCACGCACTCCCCATGCCCGTGACATCTCGGGAAGGTCAGAGCAGTCGTGTCATTCGAGACGGGCGAGGGCTCACAGTTGCTACTCTGAAGCTGACTTGGACTCAAATTCTTGAGAGGACTAACGTTAATATTATGATTCATAGAACTGGTCACTTCCGTACCACCGACGGCAGGAAGGGTCATAAAGGCGAAAAGAGCTAATCCGAGTCCGAATACTTCTAGGAGATAGATTGAGCGACTAATAATACTTCGGCCGAGCAGGGCGTTCGGGAGTAATTTCGAAAAGTAGCAAGGTAATAGAAAGGAAGTCAGGAACGTGCGAGTTCTCCATTTTCTTCTGTATTTTGATTTGAAGAGGAATAAAAACTTTTGTAAAATTCTCATTCTCATGCCCGTCACGACGGTCGCCAGGGATGAGGACCAGAGTCACTGATGACAAAGTCTTAAAATACTAAATCGTTGCGAGAAGAAGTGCACTCGAGGAGGTGTGTCTCAGGGAGGGACAGAGGTAAGGTGTAGATGATCCAGTTCAGATCCTTATCCATTACGAAATCAGGCTTGGAGTCCTAATAGAGAGCTGTAGGAAATATTGAACTTCTTCAACAATTTCGTGTGTTGAGCTTGAATCTTGCTTCATTTTGTGTAGCTGATCCGCGAATTCAAATCAGGAACTGCAACACAGGAAAAATAAACACTGAATTAAGCACATATACATCACGTAAACATTGCATATTTAGAATCCGAACTACGAATCATATTATGAGCTGTATAGTACATTCCACTTAATCATTGTTGTGACCGTGTTCCTCAACCTGACCTGACATAACATCAATTTCTCTTATCTCACCAAGATACGTAAATGCATACGAACGATAGAAACACCAATATTTACCTTTTTATCTACGCTCAATGATATTGCGTACAGGTGACGAGAGCATACTTTCATATCAATTCCAACGCTATGTTGTATATTATGACTCGGTCTAACAAACATAAACAGACCACAGATACTTCAAATCAACAAGCATTTGACACCTCAATTGGAAAGGAATACTCCACATTTAAACGACATACTCTGCTCAAGAACAGTGTTCACATATATCTAAATCTCAAGTGCACACTTATCTTTGAAGAGCTTTGCGTTAAGTTGAGGTTGTCTTCCTTCCGTCCAATTACTACTACGAAATAAATACATATACTTTTGCTAGTAATGTAGGTACTTTTTCTTAAATGCATAACTACTACAAGCCGCAACTGACAAGATTCATACTACTTACACAATGTAAAAGTTTACAGATAAAGTCAACTAGTACCGACTCGAGTTTCGCAGCAGTCTCAGTAAAACACAAGTAGAATCACAAAAAGGATTTGCTTGTCTTTGTATTTAGCCATTTAAGTTTCCGTACTTACGCAAGATCGTTTAATAAAACCACGTTCACATGTCCAAGGTCTACCAAAACTAGTACATAAGCAGATGAAATAATTAATTCCAAAACGCTTGAATCAGAGACTTCGCGTTAAATATTCACCAAGTGCAACCCTAGAATTTGTTATTCAACAAAAACAAACTGTACTCGATTCGCTAATTAACAAACACTAATTACCATTGGAAACAGGAACACATTAGCCGTGCCGTGCGTGAAAACTAAGAAACCAGCTATTAAACACCGTGAAGTAATAAATTAAACGAATGAAAACTAAAAGCTCTAACCCAAGCCTGAACAAGAATTGATTGAAAATATTGACATGGTTGACACTACGTACAAGAAGCAGAACTGTCAGAGGTCACTTACCACGCTCCACCATTCTGAGAGTCTTGAAAGAGTCAACGTCTGTCGTGTCCCATTCCGCTCCTGAGCACTGTCCTCTTCCCTCTCTTGACTCTGTTCCGAAATGCTTGAGAAGATTTGAGACAATGGACATCCGAACACCAAAATTTCCTCCTCTTCTGCCTCTGACTCACATCAGTCAGAACCTCCACCAAAGCTCGCCCAAGAACCCACACTCACTACGAGTTGAGCACCTAATAATAATAATAAGAGAGTCCAACCATGAGTTTGGCCATGATGTTAACTATCCCCTCCACCTCCAATTGTTGTGCTTTGTGTTTTCTGTTTTACGATGTGTATCCCATCCCACCTTCTTCCGCTATCCCCCAACCAAAGCTATTGTCAGAAGGTGTGCAGAATACATTCACTCCGATTATACGCCAAAACAAGCACCCACTCCTACACACTAGGCGAACATTGAAATGCAAATTAGGAGAACAGAGTCCAAATTATGTACTTAATTTATATTTTGAATATATTGTTGGTCGTATACCTAATTACCTAATACGTCGTCCTATTCCTAATATCCAAACAGTAATTGAACGGGATGATAATGTTATGATTTCCTTGGGTTTGCTCCGTCCGTACTGATAAGTGATCTTATGGTCAATTGTTATTATGCAAATGTAAACCCAATTCAATCTGGTCTCGTTTGCCTGTGCTCTGCTGCTGCGTTTTCGGGTTTCTTCTATTTTGTGTAGATCTCTTTTTGGTGGTATGGTGGTGGAGCTGTAAGGACGTGCCTTATTGAGAAGGTTTCTTCATTCTGTCTCTATTCTGTAGGTACGTGTTGGGTGCTCGAGGAGGGAGATTATGTGGAGGCATGTCTACATAGTCCGCAGTGTAGCTCTCTGTATCTTCATGTGTCAAGTCAATGGACGAAGGAGGAGATCCGAGCTGGAGGGAGCACATGACGTCAGATGGCATTAAGAAATAATGCTATAAGCTCTAAGCCGCACTCGGTGCGCATTGGCCTCCACAACCAGGCCTCAGTTCCATTCAGGAGAAAGTACGAGAAAGGCCGGGCTTTCTTTGTTCAGCCAGTCCAAGGTCCAAGGGTCTTATTATCAAGGATTTCACTTTCTACGCCTCTTGTAATATAGCTACTAGCGTCCCATGAATCAGTGAAAACAATGAATCGAGTATATGATGCAATGGGAGCAATTAACCGAATTACCATACCTAAATACACGGCGGTATTATGAAGCCGAATTTCCATACATAAATACACGGCAGCATTATGAAGTCTAATTTTCTTACATACATACACGGCAGTATTATGAACTCCGCTACCCGCTGCTACTACTGTACTTGTAAAACGCAAAATAACGAACTTAGGATACTAAACTAAGCTGGAGCAATTGGCCTTATTTCAATACATAAATACACTACAGCATTATAAAGCCCGTTACTGTACTTGCACAACACGGAACGTAGGATATACTGGAGCACAATTAACCGAATTTCCATACATAAATACACTACAGGATTACGAATTTACTTTCATTTTACTTGAATTGAAGCATGTTTAAGTTCAATCATTCATTCCTGTTAGTTGGTATGAGAGACGTTAAATCGTATTTAACCTTGAGACATGGCTTGCTTTATTACCAAGCTTCCAAACAGGACAGATGCAGGGAATGAATGACAGAGTTAAAATTAAACTATATTCTGGCATAATCTTAGATGAAATCAATATTGAAAATTCAGATCATTCCCGTAAGGCACACTCAAATCAGTGAAGCCCTAATACACCATGCCGCTGGCTATCTACTCCACAGAAACATTTCACTTCCGGTGTGGACAGTGTAACTCCCACCTTTTTGGAAAATATTTAATCTATATGTAGACCTTGGAGAACACACCCTAACTCTAACCTAGTTTAGGTTCAGAGGAAGTAAATCAAGCCGATATAGGCATAATTTATACTGTTAACGCAACATTCCAGTCACTTTAACTCGTATTTTTAGCTTCTATTATTGTCTCCATTATTACTGTTAGATCAATATATGAAGCTGCAACGATTTCCATGCAAATATCTGGTTAAAATCTATGAGGACATTCAAATACGAAATATTAGCTATAGTATTATATTTAATTTCGATACAACAAATATAGCTTTTGTCACATTTACATCTTCAACAAATATTTATGAGGATCAAACGCGTTTAGAAGTAAAGAAGGGAGTAATATTGATTCAGGTTAACACAGTGGAATTCATAATTAATAATTAACCTTAGATTACATATAAATGTAGACGAAAATTGGAATTATCCCAATCGAATTTTCATTTACACACGCAAGGATGGGAGAACTCATAGTCATAATGTCCCTTACGAGTTGTAAAACACTCCATCATCGTCGGCTTCAGGTTCGTCCTCGTCATCTGTGAGATTGAGACTCTCAGCATCATCAGTGGCTTCGGCATCCACAAAGGTCAAATCTCCACGACTTCGGAAACTTCGTGGCAAGATTTCGATCCAAATAACTGAAATAAATAAGCATTCACATGTGGGACGACTCTTTTATAGCATACAAAATGCTGTACATTTGAATCCGTTTCGGTTGAAGTAAGGAACAAGGCCCACCAGGTAAATACCCATGCTATAGACCCATGGTATAGGTTAGGTTAGGTACATACCATGGGACTTTCTCCACGATGGCGGGCCTTGTTCCTTACTTCGACAGCTATTTTGGCTTTGTTAGACGTGCTATGCTAGCGCGGACCGCATTTTCGTATTTCTCTCATAAGCTGCACGTTGGAAGGAATGAGTGAATACGAACACGGCGATCGTGGAGTGTTTATGTAGGCTGACCAACTCGCTGGGAGCAGCTTCTTACATACTTTTAATTGAAAGCACCATCTAAACTTTCCCAAGTTTTTCCTGATGAGGTCACCGGAAGAAACTGGGATGAAAAATAAGTTGAGCTCTGCTAAGCTAGGTTAAATAATTAAGAGGAATGTTCTGTATATAATTTCTTTGATCGGAGCGCTCAATGTTAAACGGGCTTTGCTCAATGTGTGAAAAGGGACAATACCGTTCAACAATGTACCCATGATGATGATCCTACGTTGTTAAGCCGTATGTCAATGAGTGAAAGAAAGTAAGTGAAAGTTGGAAGCATACGACACGACCTTTGGCTGGATATGTACGTATGCATATTTGTAGAATCAATGTATACTGCAACTTTACCTGCCGTGCGTCTTTGAACTGCTTCTATTGTAGCGATAAGTACATCAATAAGACAAAGGCAGAGCACTAGGAGTATGCCGGTCTGGAAGCGATCCAGGTGGCTCATTCTGGGTTGGCTGAAAGCAGAAATATTTCAACGCAGTCATACATGCATCTTCGTCAGCACAAAAGAAGAAATTACATGAAAATTGTTTTCTGATTTGAGAATTGTACAGCTTACTTGAAAATGTGGATTGTGAGGTGGATGATGTGCATTGTCGCGGATACTTGTTTGTGTCCGGTTCGATATTTTGGCTTAAACGCGTGATGAAAACTTAAACGGTCCCAGGATTTGAAGAAAGCCTGAAAAAGAGTCCAGATTTAATTCGCTGCGTTTAAAAGTATAAATGAATGTTTTATATGTATTTGCTGCTATGTAGATGCTGGGTGACGTGCAACGTGTAACTCGCGTACTTGCTGGCTAAAAATTGCTCATTAACTTTCTACCTACAGTGTATTTCTGGATTGCGTATGAGTATACAAAAAAACCTGAGCCACAGCGTCTCGACACCACGGAATTCTCGATTCTCGACGCTCAGCAGAAAAGGGTTTTATTATATTTCACAAATGCGTTCTGACCCTCGTCCAACCCTTTGACTAAACTGCTAAGTATTGATATCCAGGAGTACCCACTAGGAATGAGGAACTGTATAGTATAATGATGTAATAGGATTCCTCAACCAAGCTCAGGTTTTGCAAACTAAAACAATATGTAGGATGTGCATAGCAGAGCAGAATGCGAAATGCAAGAGCTCTCCGTTTATTGTCTCAGGTCTGCTTCAAGCCTGCTGCCCTGTTTGTAGCCTAGCCACTGAACTGTTATTCAAAAACAATTGTACATAGTACGTACGTCTGCTAACAAAACTCCAACATTTAATTTCGATTGGTCTAAATATAATAAAATACAACGAGCTTAATAATTATGTGATGCATGCTATTTATATCTATACCTATAGGAATAATCGATACGATTTAATTTCATCCCATTCGTACATGAACGTATTCCTACGGTTCAGTTTCAGTATTCTGAGGTGAAAATATTTACCTTGCGATCTACGCTAGAAGAGATGCCAAATGCCCACCTGGTTCAACAAGGTAATTGGTACCGAAAGTTTCAGATTGCCAGCTTCATGGGCCGTTTGCACGTGAAAAGTGACAGAAAAATACTATTGTATCAACGCTTTAATTTAGTTTAAACCATAATTTGAAAGTATTTCGAGATATGGCATACATTTGTTGCAAGTGTCTGTATGTGAGTGGCGTCAGCAATACACTTTTCAAATTATTGATATTATAACGCATTAATTTCAGCCAGTCTAATGGGCAAGCTAGTACGTACTCCAGCAAGATCCATGGTAGGGTAGATAAAGAAACCTATAACTTCCTTTATAACTTCAGAGAGACAATATAACTTCATACATTTAAGAGGCTATTTTGCTATCTGATATAGACAGGGATAAAAATTATGCTGACTCTCCTGAATCGCAAACAAAAGGATGGCAATAAATAACAGATGAAATAAGTTTGATTATGTTCACTAATAATGCACAGCAGATGAATAGTGTAAAATTATAAATAAGAAGACAGAGATGGTAAACCATCGCCTCTATTCAGCTTCTGCGTATAATCGTCGGACAAGATACATCGTCGGACCCGTTTATATCACAACTGAAATCATACTGTAAATTTAGTGATTTTTCTACTGTAATTGCTCAATATTAGACGTGATTTACGATTGAATAAGCAAGACAGTTCGCTTTTACAGATTAAGCAGTAAAGAGAGTTAAGGTAACACATAGTTATACTTTACGGGAATGCATCTCCCTCTGGACCTAGACACTGATGTGCTGGGTCTTGTTCATCTGCTTCGGACGGATTCGGTGAACGTTCTAATGGCAGATTGTTTGCATTCTCATACGAAGCGATCCCATCAAACTTACAGAGTAGTTGGTTCTGACCCTGCAGAATATTTACTGAGCAACAAAACAGATATTCAATATTGTAGCGAAGCTTAGAAAAATGAAGCAATGTATGCAGTATTCAAATTTTCAAAATATAATTTGAATCTTACACAGTTCGTTGTTGGTCATATCGGGTACACACATAGATTTCTCAACTCTTTCTATTTGATTCTGCAGGCACTTTTGGAAGTCTAGAAGAATTTCCGTAGACTTGAACTGCCAATTACTGGTACTCAGCATTGCGTCCAAAATTTGGATATCCGTCAGAGCCTCAACTACGCTATCCGCAGTCTTGGGAATTGGAGTAGGAGAGTGTTGAGTTGGTGCCGTGTCACCTGCAGGTCCATGTGTAGGTAAATCCTCATCTGAGTTAGGGTCGAACCTCGGGCGAAAAAAATCCTGAATGTAACTTTCCACCAACGCATCTCTGGCAGAAGTGACCCCGGCAGAACTATAAGCTTCGTTGGAGGAATCTGGCTTCAAAATTGAAGGATTCTCGGCCCAATAGTCATTTCCAGAATTATGAACTTCCTTGATGGAATCTCGATTAGAAGTTGAAAGATTCTCGGCACAAACATCCTTGTAAGTACGAACTTTAGTGCTGGAGTCCTTGCACGAACGAACTTTAGTGCTGGAGACCAGCTGCGAGATTAATAGATCTCCTACCGAAATTCCGTATCCCGAAGTGTAAATTTTAGTGCCGGAAGCCGACTCCCTGGGTGAAACATCTCCTACCAAAATGCCACACCGATCAGTATAAACTTGGGTGTTCGAAGTCTGCTCCAAGAATGAACTATCTCCAGATATGTCATACGTAGAAGTGTAAAGAGTGTTGGAGAGATACTGCGAGGTTAGGAGATCTCCGACCGAAAATCCGTAACCAGAAGTAAAAATTGCATTGTTAGCCGCTTGCTCCAAAATCAGGGGATTTCCGACAGAGATGGCATACCCAGAAGTTGTTAGAGGCTGCTCCAAGTCTGACTTTCCGCCGAATCTGGAAAAATATCAATATAAATCATAAGCTCTTGTTTTCAGTCACTTTTGAGGCCACTTCTAATCCCGAATAAGATTCCGCTCAACGCCAGGGCATTTAATTAATATTTTAAATATTATAGCTAACTCAGCCTCGCACTCTCGCTTTTTTAAAGGATTTTGGTTGCAATTCAAGACCAAAATATTGCAACCATTTTTAACGACCTTAGCCCTATTGTTGATTTACTATAGGGAACTGTTTGGATAGAGCCTTATATTTGTCTTACCTCATTCCTTCAGCAGCTGCATGATTTCTTCCCGAATACAACGATTTCATTGGACTTTTGAACGTGCTCGAATATCTGTTATATCTGGAAAGTAAAGACATGAAATTAAACATAAAAACAACTGATTAGAATGGGTTCTACTAGGAATGAGCTTTATTTCATTTACCCCATTTCCTCAGCTGCTGGTACATCTAAGATATTGGAATTCCAAAACGTCATTGAAGTGAGCGAGATTTGCGGCGTAATGTCAGAATCGGAAGACTGAAGCTCTGTAAATGGGACATCGATTGTTTCTTCGCTAACAAATGCCGGGGCTTCAGCTGACAGAATCGGACAAAGTTCCTGAGAATCCAGAATTTGCAACTGCGCTACTTCTAGCTTACCAAATTCAATTGCCGCAAACATTTGCTTTGAACCTGATTTCAGAAGTTAATCATTACCATTACAAATCAATACTTGTATTCCTGAATAAAATACGGGTTGCAAAAACATCAAGAACCTATGAGTTCATATATATTCATTAGCCATACAAAGCTGTCGGCGGTCGCAAGGTAACTTTGAATTCTATTAGGTATGCATTACTTGAATCCCGGGCCTACTAATGCCGAGTGACTCAATGCCGCGGGGACCTAATACCGGTGATCCGGATACCGTTGCGGACAAAATAATGCCTTGGGAAAACTAGAAAAAGAGGATCCACTAAAGTGGCGAATTCTTGATAGGCATACTTTCGAATGTAATATAATATACATTTCTCCAACTGCAATCTAATTTTAACTTATAATTGGACTGGGTGACGTCGGTTGAATATTATCTATTTTGTACTTCGCTCTTCTATTTATCAAAGTTAAGGAAGCAAGCATATTGTTGTTTATCTTGCATGATGGCGAATCCAAACAAAGTACAAAAAATAACTAAGAAAGGAAGGAAAACCAAGAGAATAGTGGAATGCATAACATATCTGCGTCTTAGATTTTGTGTTTCTGAGTTGTGTTGAAGCGGAAAATGGTACTCTTGAATAAATCTTACGTCAAATTACAATTGATTCGCAAAGTGTTACTAGTTCATAGTTTGAAAGCATGGTGGAGGCGCTGGAATAGACTGTGCTGTACAGTGGTATGCTTACAAATCATGTTGAGGAATGGAACCGTGCAGATTTAAAGTACTTTTAGTTTAATTTGGTCCCACGTACGGCATCAGGTCTGCCACGTGTACCACGACACTACTGTATCCGCAACAGCAAACGGCATTAGGTTCCACCCACGGCGATTAATTATGTTTCGAATTTGCATACCGGGAAAGATTTGCATAATGGGAATTTGCTTAGTGCGTATACACCTACTCAAGTCCCGGCCGGTATGTGTACACACAGGCTCTAATAATGTAGGTATTATAATAATTCTTGTGGTTTGTTACCTTTTACTTGTGAATCTGAATACGATCTTCAACTCTAGTTTTTCCCGACTTCTCCAATCCTGTTGTACGTCGACTTGTGTCTGACTTCAGATTTGTGAATATAAATCTATAAGTATAAATAATATATTTTTGATTGGGAATAAGAATTAGAAGTTTGGCGGGTCTCGCTAATGCAGGACTCTGTGGAGAGCGAGGAAATGACCTGAGATGGCTGGGCGAGAGTAAAAGCAAGAGCAGATGAACGGTTGGAGCAGAGAGCAGGATCGAAAATGAAGGAATAACGCCAATGATAAAAAAATTGAAATGGTGGTGAATTGAACTTAGAGTATACAATATGCAATAAGGAATACTTCCAACTCAGGCGCTTTATTTAACAACAATTATTGTTCCACATGCTTTATTTAGCTTAAATTTTAGTGTGTATTCCTTGACCGGGACAATATCACTATTCATCCAGATACAAATCAAGTAAGTATTCAAAAAATCTGGATTTTCTTTTCAAGATTTACTCACTGGTAATGCAGCCAGTGTCCTAGCTACGGTTCCCCAAAGTGCAAGATTTAACGAAATTTACCTACTTAACTAAATATCACTTGATTTTTGTAACCAACATTTTTATGTGGAAGCAGGAATAAAAGATTTGGAAAATCAATAAAATAATGATGAATGGCGGATATTCTAAGCCATTCATTTCACGAAAAAACAACAAAAAGAAACTTAAATAACTTAGAAGGTACCCGTATATAGATAGAATAATTAAAAATGACTTCTGGTGAACGAACTTGATACTTACGTATCAATTTCTAATCATTTTAAGAATTTTTTTTTTCGCGTGACAACTTGGCGTTGCCATTTGCCGTCCTACAAGCTAACTTCACGTCGCAAATACAGTGTAAATAAAAATAACCTTCTTGCGTAGCGTGCGCGTGCGTGGTGGGTCATTATAATTATGCTCCTCAGCATGGTCAACCGTACTAAGTCTAAAGTTAATGAAGGACTTGCTTACCCCAGCTGATGAGGAAATACTGATATTTTGTTAAACGGCAAGCTTAAATAACATAGCCTAGGAGCACAAATGGGCTTATTTTGCAAATCTCTTCGATACAAGAACCAACACAAATGCAACGCAACCCTGGAGCACCTCCTCACTTGACTTGTTGAGTTCTGGAGCAAACGACAAAACGCTTTGCGTGTCTAGTTAGTTAGGTCGCACCGAAGCTTTATGTACGGCAGTCTTCTGTCTTCTAAATCAGTACTCAAAAAATTATTGACCAAGGTAAATAGTTAATGACCGAGGAGGAGACCGAGAGACGACTAGACGACTGATTTTGTGTGAGTGAGGCGTCCAACAGGAATCGAGGAGAAAACTCAGCATGGCGCTCCCTGGCTAGGATTGGGCAATTGGGCCGGTTGGCGTTTGGCGTCAGTTTCCAAACAAAGTCACTTGGTTGGGGTGTTGTGCGATGGTAACGCTAGCTAACGTGCTCTCTGATGGAGTTCCACAGGCCTAGTCCTTCTGTGTCTGTGGGGTATGTAATTACTCGTTTCTACGAATAGGATTAGTTTTTCTGAATTTGAATTTGAGAGAATTAATCCAATGATTTAAATCGGTAGCAATTTGGTATAACAAGTGGAAGGAAAGGGATGAGAGAGTTGGTGTAAGGGAAAACGAAAAGACGCATCATGTTAAGATTTAAGATTTATTTTCAAATAGTTAAAATTCGAGTCTAGCAACATAGTACTAAGTATAGTACGACCTGAAGCTCTCCAGTAGGTACCAACACCAATTGACTTTCTCAAAATACTTACAATCCACTTCACGCTAGCTTTAAGCGTGAAGATGACAAACGTGAACATTGGTAATGCTTAATGTTAGCTTAATTATGTTGCTTAGCTTCTTCGGCTGTGTGGTAAAATTGTAGTGTAGCACGTACCAAAGATATTTTAATAGTTAAACAGTTTCAACAGTTGACATATTGCTACGTGGAAGTCTGAATAAAGACATTTTATATTTCGATGTTAATTTTATTATATATTTGGAGAAATGCGACTTATGTTAGTTTGTATTTATGCACAAGACAATTTGTGTGGAATTAGATTATACAATACAATTTTCCAATTATACATTTTACTACGGCAAACCGACTCAAGGAACCAGGCACAAGCTATGTGTTTATCAGGGATGGCAAATTACATTGAAAAGTAATTGGAATTAGATGACCGTAAACATAGCATAAGTGAAGAAATGACACTGGAGGAGTTTAGTAGTAAATAGCTTCTGCCCGCAAACAAACAAAATGACAAGAAATAACAGATGAAATAAGGCGTTAAGCTTACGATGCAAAATTGACGAATATCGTAAAATTAAAAAGAGACAGACGTGGTGGATCATCGCATTTATTCAGCTTAGTTTAGAAGGTAGTTAGAAGGTAATTCTGTTAAAACCTTAGGTTCACATTTTTTACAACAATTTTGATTTGGAATCGGGCTATTGACTTGTTTTTTAGCTAGGTACTAAATACAATTTAGAAAGGATTTAGTATTGACAAGCAATTTGATTGCATTGACTAAATATGGTACCTACTGATTTTTGATGCGTGGTTAAACATAGTTTACACGAATTTAATGTTCCCCTTGATACTATTGTGCTCCGGTTTGTGAGAGGATTCATCTTATTCGGGCGGAGTCGGCGGATGTTCTTAAGGCCCATGGCGCAGAGTTTCAAACGAAGTTAGTGCGGCAAACTTAGTAAGAACTTCGATCTGGCCATGCAGGATATTCGCTGGACAATAAAACAAATATTCATTAGCGAAGGATGGTTTACTGCCGTTTCCAATTGGATCGTTTCGCATTGTGCATTATTTTCATATATTGACACGAATTTATTTTGATGGAGCTTCATTTTCACAAACATCAGAGGCATTTCAACTCAATTGCAATTTGGCGACGGTGCAGACTGGTTTTAATCACGAGCTTGTACTCATAATGGCATTCAAAACATGCTTTGAAGTACTTTGAGTAGTCACATTGTGCGGCGTGCGCATGGATTATTGGAATTTAATTAACCCAATGCAATGAATTGGTGGTGTCAACATGAGGAAATACATTACAGTAGTCAATATTGAAATAACCCACAAGGCGAAAGGATGGGATACCGCGAAGGATTAGAAAGCCGGCATTAGTACTTCAAAATATGTGTTATTGCTTACAGATATCTTCTTCTGTCATGTCTGCGTCTGGTACCAACATAGATTTCTCAACCCTTTCCATTTGACTCCGAAGGCTATCCTGTAAGGCCTGAAGAATGTCCGTGTCCTTGAACTGACCTTTTTCCTTACTCTTCAGTCCGTCAGAAGTTTCAACATTTGCCAAAGCCGTAAGTACCTTCTCAGTCGTCTTTGAAGTGGAAGGGCGTTGCGTTGGTGTCTTGTAGGCTGCAGGTACATACGGAGGCGTCATCGCCACATTTGAGTCCAGGTCGAGTGTGATGGTGGGTCGATAAGTGAAGGCTCCAACCCGATGCGGGATCTTAATAGGGACGCCATCCTTTCCTAGTCTTGGGCGATTGTAGCCCAGGAAGAAGCTTTGCGTCAAAGCATCTTTGAGAGTCATCCCATTGTCAGCAAAATCGGCGTCAGCGTTCCCATTGTCAGCAAAATCGGCGTCAGCGTTCCCATTGTCAGGAATATCAGCTTCAGCGTTCCCATTGTCAGGAATATCAGCGTCAGCGTTCCCATTGTCAGGAATATCAGCGTCAGCGTTCCTATTGTCAGGAATATCAGCGTCAGCGTTCCCATTGTCAGGAATATCAGCGTCAGCGTTCCCATTGTCAGGAATATCAGCGTCAGCGTTCCCATTGTCAGGAATATCAG
>JAQFXY010000237.1:0-41778 GCA_034693865.1 Ceratophysella sigillata
TAATTAACCGAATAGTAAAATAATGAGCAAGTGAAAATATCCAATAATATTCGTGTTCAGTGAGTCAATAAGGGTCAGGAATAGCAAGAGGTTTAAATTTTACAGCCTTCCTAAACATACCAACGGCAAAGATACATAGTTCATCAATATGAACTAGCAAAAGCGAAATAAGATCCTCAGCACAAGAAACGGATAGGAAAAATGCTTTTCTGTAGGATACAGAATATTCATGAAAACTTTGTCCCTTATAACACCCAGGTTTCCGAGTGCTGAGAGTAACTTTGACCAATGATATCCTAAATTTTAGTGTTCAGAGTCATAGTAATCATGTTAAATTTTAAATACGTACTTAATATGAATATACAGATAATCGACTTCAAAAGTAAATTTGTAGCAAAGGCTTGGCTCAATAAAGTTATTCTGACACGATATATTTGCTTTGATTGTGGTATTCACCTTCTGCAAAAGAATAAAAAATTTCCATATTTCTGAATTTACGGGCCTGTTTTCATAAGAATTGATGTAGCTACATAAGTACATAAATTATGTAGCTAATGTTAGCGTATGCAGATAAACATGTTGCATGTGAAATTGGGATAATTTGTAGGAATTATTGCATAATATGGCATCATCTGTTGCACATTTCAGAGAAAGGCAGAGTCGATAAGGAAACAAAGTTTCGTATCACTTCGTGCGATCCGCCTGGCACGTGCCAGCAGTTTGTAGAAACAAAGAACAACATCCTGCAACACAATGCCAGGAATAACAGAAGTAAATTAAGCTGCAGAGAGAAGCGAGGCCAAGAGATCCCGGAAGGAGCCTTCCTTAAACTTTATATTCTCCATTTGAAGCTGGAAATGGAGCGCCGACAAACGATTCAAGTAATTCTTTGCATCTGGACTTTCTCTTGGATCCTCTCCTTCTCCAAGTAAGACACTTAACTTTTAGTTTCACGCTTGGCTCTGCATCTAAAACCTCTTAGGCCTCAGCCTCTACTGCCTTCCCTATACCTTCACTGCTCAAATCTTAGCTTTCTCAACTTCCTCCCAAGTCCGTCCCTTGCAAATAGTAGTAGCCATCGAGCTAGTTAAGGGTCTGACGGTTAGTGCCCAATTTGGACGGTGTACTGGATTTACAGTAAAAGCTTTGAAATGTCCCGTTTATGCCGTTCTTCTTGATTCATTTAAAGATTATTTACCTGCTTGGAATCATGTATCATGTCAGCTAAACAGTGGAACTTGAGATGCATGGAAATACAAAATATTACAAATTCGTGGGACTTTGTACTGTTCGATATACGATTCAATTGGTTGGGCCATGGCCATGTTAAACACTATGATAAAGATTCGTGGATTCATATTTACGATAGCGTGATTTGAACATCGAATGATAGATGGTTTTCTGCATCGATTTAAGATGCCTCTTGGCCTAATCATTTCAAGAAACTGGACGCTGTTTATATGTAATTTCCGGATTATAACTGCGTTTAAAAAGAAAACCATAAATCCGTGCGCGGAAGTTTGGCCGAATCAACTTGGTCGAAGTAACTTTAGTTCCAAGTTGACGTTTTATCGAATCATAGTTTGGTCGAATTCTCGTTTATTTTTCTGTTGATTGTGAATGTTGGCATAGAAGAGACACGAGAATAAACCTTTTGTTGAATTGCATTGCATTGAATTGAATCAAATATAGCTAATTCTACCGACTCATGAACTTAACCTTAGCTCAAGGTCTGTACAAGTGACGTACTACGTAAATAGCCTGGATAAGGTCAGATTTAGTATTGTAATGCTGCTGCTGCTGGTTTAGAGCAAAGCAAGGAGATAGGGTAACCGAATAATGCAATTAGAGAAACACGAATTGTCCAGGTGCCAACTAGAATGCTCACACGAGTTTGCACATCCATTTGTATAGACTAGCTACGTAATTAGTAATTTGAAGGCGATTGGTATTGTATTTTGATTCCAGGTTGTTGTTGTTGTGGTGGTTACTGTTGTTGTTATTGCTGTTATTGCTTTCATTGTAGTTCTGCTATTTCAAACATATAAAATCTCATTTTTACAGTTATGCCGTATCCTTGATATCATTACAGAGCTAACACATAATATTTTAGTACTACTACTGTGCCCAGGAAGCGCTAATCGATGTATGTAGACAATCGCTTACAAGTTGTACGGAAGTACGTATAAAGCTGTGGTTTGTAACCGTAAATAGTGGATCTAGAACAAATCATTAGCAGGTTAAAATCGGCGGATATAAAGGAAGAAGCATATGTTCATACAACACAGCTAAAATAAGCTCGTTATAGAAGAAGATAGTGAATTAAGGACTCTGCTTAGCAGTTTCAGGGTCATCAGATTGTTGTTGACTCAAATAATAATTACATTTACATTTACAATTTGAATAAATAAGACGCCTTTCACTATGCTAAATACGTTGTCAAGGCGACTCTCGGTTGCTCCAAGGTTGTTACCGAGTCAAATCGTTAAATTCATTTTGCCCCAACAATTCAACAGAAGCTGCCAGATGAAGTCAGGAAAATCTAAGATTATGCAAAGTTTTAGGCAGCGAAGCGAGTAAATTATTTTAGTCAAAAAGTAAATTAAACCTTAGACAAAATTGGATTTAAGTATATTACCTAAGCCATTAGGACATTAAGATGCTACAGGGGAATTATCTTCTTAAACTCAGCTCAAACTCTTTCACAGTAAAATTCAAAAGTCGTTCCAGACACCGCTTAAATCGGCTTAATATTTAATTTACCTTCGTCTTATCCATTCTTCTAAATTAGTCTGGAATAAGCTTCTATTGGATTGGAACATAGCTTGAGGTTTGTATTTATTTAGATTAGAATAATGTAAAGCTGCCGTCTTTGATGATGTGACCTACTTTGTTCCAACTATACGTATATCTCGCATGTAGTTTGGTATATTTCCTGAGAATGACCAATGTCCTGTGTTTGTCTACAACATTCATCGATTTTGATTTGAAAATGACTTGGACATTTCCATTTCAATAAATCAAAACAATTCGTTTATAAATTCCCTTTCATGATTCTCTGTTAATAAACTGCCCGAGACGACTAGTGAGAAGAGAGTAATAAACTTCAAAGCTGAAAACATGTAGATTTGATACAGATATACTACAATGTATAACACAAATACTGGACATTGGTTATAAACAGAATATACGGAGGATTCTTTTGAAATGAATTACTTTTCATTTTGTTCCATCTTCATGTGTAGTACAGTACAGATATAAATGTAGTGAGGACCGATCGATTCTTTTACATGTTTTTTTAAATTAACCTGAATAACTTGTGAATATGAAGTATAAACGCATCTTTGCTTGTCTCAGGTTAACACCTAAAGTTTAGGTAAATTCTGAATTGGGTTAAAGGCACTGTACAAGTACATACACGACGAACGAATTATGCTATTGCTTATGAATTGTGATATAAATACGATAAGCAAAAAAACTTGCAATATGCAGAACTGCATAGCTGATATGACACGGCTTGAGTAATACACAAACTAAAGTAATTGTGTCACTCTACAATTTGCATAGGCTTATATTTATAATTATAAATTCTCACTACTTGAAAGTACCAAAATGTGGATTCGGATATTTAATTAAACCACGGTGCAACCTGCTACAGTGCACAACTTTTACATCAACGCAACGGATTATACTTCGTTGCAAATTGGAGTATACGTATTCTTCGTTTGATAAATACATACAGAGCTTCTCACGCCGACTTTGCCAGTCATGTATATATACATTTAACAGCAAACCTTAAACACATGTACTACTAGCAACCCATGAGTCGGTTCAAAGCACTGAAGCCATGGTAGGTTCATAGATAGATTCTATGTCATAACCGCCACCTAATCCTGTTTTTAACCTTAGGTGCTTCAGGGGTCATTTGCTTTATTAAATGGATCAATTGATCGAGTTTCATACATACATGCGTACAGTGCAGAATTATTAAGTCCGACTTTGCTTGTTTTAGGTTAGAAACATTGCTTAATATCAATAGTTTATCCCTGGTTCAGTTGCCAATGAAATGCTTGTTTGACCTTGAAGCTTACAGTTGTTTACCAAACTGCAAAATACATTCATACATATACCTACAAACATTTTCCATAGGCAAAGTTGAACTCCACCCTTGTCACAAGCGCTGATGCGTAAACGCGGGAACATCTTATGGGTACATCTTAGGGTTCGCAAGCCTCTTCCGCTTGCTGCAACTGACTCAAATCTCTCTGCGAGCCCTTCTGTATAATCCGTGTGAAGGAGACAATAGGGTGTCTGGATTTGTAGCTATTAATTTCCATGTCGACACTTTAATTTGGGAGCATTGGGAATAGGCAGAAGGCAGAGAGAGACTGACTATTTTCCCTTTTGCAGACTCCGACTAAAATTGGAACGTAGACCGAAGCCGAGTTTTGGAAGAGAATAAAGAAATGGTTTCTTTACGTCGACGGAAGAAGAGTGAAAGTTTAAGAAAGGGAAAAGACGAAAGAGAAAACTAATTACTCACTCCAACTTTCCCTTATTGTCTTCCCACGAGCGGAGAAATTTACGAATTAAACCACGCAACTGACTAGATAGACACACATTTATGAGCAGTTTAGATGGGCAAGAGCATTTGATCTTAAAAATCAGTGTTTTGAATATCACGTTGTTAATTTTTGACAGTAAGTTAATCTTAATCTTGGAAAAACCGGTGATCCTGACTTTGAAATCGTGATCTTAGAGAGAAAAAAATTTGATCGTAATTTTTTATCGTAATCACTATTTAAGATCGTTATCTTGACTGATCTTAAGGTCGGTGATCCTTGATCTTCATTTTTGGATAACCTTGGATAACCTTGAACTTATGATAACTTTTTTGCGATCTTGCTGAGCAGTTATCGCGTTGTCCGCTGAAGACAATGTATTGATATAAACTTAACTAGTTTAAAAAATACCGTATCCGACATCATATTAGGATTATTAGAATTACACATCAAATCGTATCCCTAATTACAATTACAAAGAAAAAATCCCATTTTTCTACTTTAAAGTTGCTCCTGGAATTCCATTTGACCTTGGCATAGTAATTCAATTCCAATGGTACGTCATGCCTATTCGGAGGAATTCCTTGAGGAATTTATTTGCTGGGCAACAAACCTATGCGGTCATTTTCTTTTGTAAATAATGTAATAGCGACGTTCCTAGAAGCATTTAGTTCGACTTTCAGCACAGTTATTTAAAAGGTTGCATACTATATTTGTCCATGATGAGAATCACATACTGGCCTGCGCCTGTTTGCATTAAAGAATATTTCCCCATGTCATGTGAGCAATATAACAAATTTTAACTCATTTCAATTTGCAGTGTGACGTCCAAGAGCTCCACATCCGACAAACTGGAGAACGTGACACAAACAATTGCCAAACTTCTTCAAGGTTATGATATTCGACTTCGTCCTAATTTCGGAGGTAAGCTAAGTGTAACCTATTCCCCGTTCCCAAATCCCAATTTAGAATGAATACATGGCTGATCTCTGCGACCTAAACTCACCTTTGCTGAATTTCAAAAACATACGTTGTAATAAGTACCTATGCTAAGTACTGTTAGGTATCCTTCAGTGTTTCTGCTGTACTGTATTGCTAATGGATGGTAAACTGTCTGTCTATGCGTCTCACTTGATTCAAGTCATCTTGGAGTAAGTAAGTAAGTGGAACGCAGGAAGTGGGACAAGTATTGAGATGGACAAGAATAAGTAAATTAAGAGTCAGAAGAATGCCAAAAGTTTGAAGCCTGACTGTGTGGAACCGGGTAGACTTTCACACTCGACGCCAGAGTGAAAGTTTGGGAAGGGATCGATAAGAGGAGAAAGTTTGTTGGTTGGCTTGGGAAAATGAAAAAGGAGATGTGACAAACAAGCATAACATTTGGGAGGAAGAGACGGGCAAGGGACAATGACGACACGGGAGCTAAACAGGAGCTCAACCGGGAAAACTATGGAAACTAGCCGGGCAACCAGCTAAGCTAGCCACATCTCCCTGCCCTCCCAGCTAAACAAATGAAATGAAATTCCTACACAATACGCTACTTCCCAATTCTCTCGAATCCTGTTCTTCCACAATCATTTATCATTGCTCTGTCGTCAGGGCTACTTCTCGAGCTCTTTAATTGGACAGCTCCGTCCACTCATCCCATGCACTAGCAACTAGCACCAGTACAATGGCTTATCGGCTAATCGGAAGCCGGTCATACGATACGCAGTAGTGCTATCTGCTATCTTACAAGATTATCTCAGCAAGGATCGCATTCCATCCAAACTACTCGTTTGCACTTCTAACACATTCCAACATCTACTGTTCAGTAATTATCACGTTCTACCTGATATGATGATCGAAGTGGTTGCGGTGATGGATTTGTTACGGTTTCTATAACGAGCCTGTAATTATTTTGGCATGCGCGATTAATTGCATTAAATTAATTGCAATTAAAGCATTTTCTGTGGAAAGGCATATTTCAGAATTGTTTTACAAAGGAAATGCGAAATAAGACTTTTTTGACGAAAATTGGGCACTTTTTGCCATGCACCAATTTGAATTTCCCGATGCACTTTTGAGTAATAATAAAAAGACACTCCCGTGATCCTAAATTCAGTACCTATGTGAAATACTAGTTTCTACTAAGAATTACGTACATTACACTGAACTGCACAAAATCAGTATAAAGGCACATATTTCAGGCTTTCGCCTCAATAACCGTGAGCGAGTTTTAATGCAGTTAATTTCACTTTATATTATCCTTAGGTAAGGGTAAAATGAAAGATGAACAAAACTGCGGTAACTTGCAACCTCATTTGCAGGCATTTCAAAACTCATGTAAAATAATTTCATATGGCGCAGTTCTAGGGACCCCTTCGGCACAACAACCATTTCAATATATTTAGGTCTTTTACCCAATATATGCCAGATTTATATTGCACATTTGGAATTTTAGTGCCTCGTAAAAGCGTTTTGTATTTGGGGGAAATTGCAAGGTCTATGTCTAGGGCGAATGACGTGACTCCGATGACACATATGACTGCTATCACCTAATATAACGACGTTAATGACTCTGTGGTGTATGCCTGTATTCTTCCATCCCTGTTTTTCTTCGTCCTCTGATTTGTTAATCTGACGTCACGTGACTACTACTTCCAGATATACATTCCAATAACTTTTGTTTGTTGACATAATCTCAAAAGTCGGTCACGTCGAGTGCATAGGTTGGCATGAGAATAAATGCGCTTACGGCTAAATGTATTTCCGAGTTACAGAATTTTAATTTGTAAAAATTTTCCAGAATTGAATCGATAAGAACATTGTAACAATTTAGTGGGAGTCGCCATAACAGCATAGCAAGGAAATGCAGCTTATTCAAAAAGTAAATGTAAATGTAACCACTATTTTAAGTCAACCACAATCTGATGACCTGCATCCTCGTCTGACTCATCTTTTTCACCTATAACGGAGCTTATTTATTTTCTGGTGAATGTAGGTAGGCATGCATTTTTCTTTCTGTCGAGGTTTTCATTCTGCTTCTGATTGATTTTTCTAAATTCAGTAATGATGGGCTTAAAACAGGCCATAGGTACATTCTTCCGTGCAAGTTTTGTAACCATTTCAGTTACACCGAGCAGTGCTTGGCACTGATTCTTGGGTCAGCTAGTATATTTTATTACGTGAGAAACGATGTCTATCACTCGTTAAGAAATGCTCAGAAGGAGTTGTCCAGTTGTTAACATTAAGGATGGCAATATTTCATTCCAACTCCATTATTTGACCTATTACGCACATCACCAAAATAATACTTTTTCAGATTGTGTGAGTATCTACCTATATATTCCGGGTTCGTATAACTCGTGTTCTGCGGAGCTGAAACTGCAACCATGCGTAAAAACTGACCTCGATGTATAAAGCCGAATCTTTCGAGTAGTTTCCAATGTTACGGGAGATGTTAACGCAGATCTAACTGCGGATAAGCTCATACCGCTATAAACGGGCTTTACGTATCCAAATAGTCAAGCATAGTAATTCCAGAAGTACTTTCGTTTGAAGCATGGACTTTCTAATTCTGAATTTGAATTTACAGGAGATCCGCTGTACGTGGGAATGGACTTGACCATAGCCAGTTTCGATCATATTTCTGAAGTCAATATGGTAAGTCCCAATCCCAATTAATTCAATTCTGGAATATATTTTCAATTTGAGATCGGAATACATTCTTAATTTGACAAATGTTTAGACTTTGACAACTGCCTTTCGTATTTGCGATTTTCTTATTATAGCCTCATGATTAACAAATGCATATTAGATTCAACCTCGTTTTACCCGTATCATTGCTTTCAAAGAAGCTGCCCTCCAGCCTATTCCAAAGCATAACCTGTGTGACACAATAGCTGAGCCTAACTAGATATCAGATGAAGCGCTATTTTGTAAATAAATATTCGTTCTCGTGTTCGGTGCCCGAAATGTGGGAAATTGTTTAGTAAAGAGGAACGACATAGTTACGAAGTTGGACGTGAAGTAAATTGTATCTATATTTGAGGACTCGCAGAGTAGACTTGGGAATCGTGCCTGTAAACTAGAGTTTATTCGGATTCCCTGCATTCAGACACGTCATAAATAACGGAGGTTGTAACCATTAATTCGTGCAGGGTTTCAAAACAACAAGACAGAGTTCTGTAAGTTGCCTACACTTACTCAAATGAGTATCGGTGAAGTACAAGGCAACAAGGGTCTTTCTCACGGTTGACTCGTCCTAGTCTCCGACCTGACATTGATGAATGAATTCAATTCCTTCCATTCAACTCGATCCAATAATATCCAAGCAACAGTGGCAGTATTGGACAGGGCTTAGAAAAGTCTTCCTTATGCGCACCTTGTACCTGCTACTCGAAATTCATTTATATTGACTCAGTCTTTTCTTACCTCCGATTAAACGAATTCTCAGAAGGCAAGGTTTGAGAAATCCATGTTATTTAAACTAAAAACGTGTAAAATGTGCAAAATGATATAATATTTAGATTTTGATGCTTCAAACTTCAAACTAACACATACTTACATTAAGGATTATTATACTAAAGTATGTAGCTAAATTTAAAATATTGGAACAAGTTAAGCCGTAGCTCCAAGCAACCATATCTTTTTTGTACACATACATCATACGTATAACAATACGTATTTACACATAAATTGAAATTGGGAACTCATTATACATACGTACTAGTAGTATTAGCAGTTTTAGTACTACGAATCTGCTGGTTTGCAGTGTAATCTGTAACGTAAGTAATTGTTTACGTGTAACGAATGAGCCAGGCAACACAGGACCAGACCAGAAGTATGATTATTTGTTGCACTATAACTTACTATAAGAGACCAGCATTACATTTCCATATTTTGTTTCGAAAACGTTCAGCACATTGCTAATATCATAAAAATGGTACAAATTCGGATGTAAATCCAAGAGCACTCCTCTTTAGGCTAGGCAATTTAGCTCAAGCTAATTTATTCTTGTTAATATCGATAATTTTTAAAAACGCGTTTTGGAAACACTAAATGTACCTTGTAGAGTTTAGTTCTCTGGTGCGTTGAATAAAACACACGAGATCTGTGGATGGACAGTGTGCATACCTAATAGCAAATTTTTGAATTTGTACGAGTAGATAACCTGACAGTAGTCTTAATGATCATTGAATATTTCTTCCAATTTAATTAGACATTTTACTATTTTTAGATATTTAATTTAACTAGACACTCGGAACATTGAAATCGAACCACGGAAGGGAATTTTTAGTCTCCATAATGGAAACTTTAGAAGTATGCGCACGGAATAACTCAATAAAAATTGTATGTATTGAACTTAAATAAACTCATTGTTCCATTTATGGATATGATGATTCACAGAAAAATAATTTACCCGTTCATTAATAACATGTTTCTATCAGCGGTAGGCTGTTTCAAGGCCAAATTCCTTACGAATGAAGTACGCACGTCATGACAATCAGTGCATTACCGTTAGCTCTAGTATTGTACTTAGCTCTAGCTGGTAATTTACAATACGAAGAAAACTGGAAAACCGCATCTACCTCTTGTTTACCTCAATGTAGCGAGAATTTTTGTAACGTAAACATGTCATATTGCGTTTCAACATTCCTCGCTGTATTTATTCCCTTTTAAAAAAACTCCCACATGTCTAAATTTCGGCTAAATGATAATGCCAACATTTCTGTGGGATGACGAAAATTCAATTAGAGGGCAGGGAATGGTTCCGGGATCAGATTAATTAAGTGCTCTGCTATCGCTCTGCTTGTCAGGTCAGACTGACGAACCAGCTAGCGATCATAATTGAGTTTGTACTTGAGTAGATTGACAGTGTGTCCGCAGGAGATTTATTATTACCATTTGTTACTGACGCGACGTGGCTAATAATAATAACTGAGATAATAAGGCTCGTATGAGGAAACAGGACAGAGTCTGAGCCTCTAGCTGATCTCCTTATCTTCCTGTGACGTGGACGGAGAGAGACCGTGCTGTGCTAAAATCATTTAATTTTCCTAATCATTTGCATATTTCCTATTTCTCTCACGCCACGTCAATGAATGACACATGGATCAATACTCCTGATTTATGTTTACTCATATCGCTCTACCCTTCTGTTTTTTTTACTTGCAAAGAATACGAAGTTTCCTCATTGAATCCGTGAATTCATATTTGGAATTGTGCAAGAAGGCAGAGGTAAAGTAGGATTTTGAACATTGTGTTGTATGTACTTGTGTTGTATGGATTGAAGAGAATATCCGAGCCTTGGCCTAGGCCGGAGCCGAGGCCTGAGATAAAAATCGATATGACACTGATTTCTGCAACAACAGAAAAAAATATTGTCTATCATAGGCACTATGCTCGTGTATGACAAGGACTGTGAAGCAGCTGTCGAATCAGCAGAAAACGTCCTTGTTTCATGTGTGAAACTACTTCATTCGACTAATTTTGCAACTGGTCCTCGTTTTCAGGACTATACCATCACCATGTATCTCAATCAGTACTGGAAGGATGATCGGCTCGGCTTTAGTTCCAATGATGAGGTGCTCACGCTTTCCGGTGACTTTGCAGAAAAAATCTGGGTTCCCGACACCTTCTTCGCCAATGATAAAAACAGGTCAATCCACTCTTCCATTTCACTCTCGGACCGATTCAGGGATGGAACGAATAGAAACTTGCCTATTTCATATGTTGCACATCAATGTTTTCTAGGGCGTTCGCAATCTTAGCATATTCCTTAAAAATCTGATAACTTCTTGCTAAGAGTAACAACTGTAACTTTACAACTCTCTGATCCATGCAATGATTAAATTATTGGAAAACAGATGTTTTGCGAAAAAATCGTATTATATCAGACGAATTATAAGATAATATAGTTTGTAGAGCATTCGCTGACTCAATCAGCTTGCTAAACATAATGTTTAGAACCGCTTCCGCCAGCAATTTCTACTAGAATGAAACATATGAACCAGGTTTGCCGTGTCTCTCCAAATGAGCTGGTCCATAATTTTGTAGTGAACCTATTTCTTAGACAAAACCATTAATTTAATATATTATGTTTTAATGTTCCTACAGTTTCCTGCATGACGTTACGGAGAAAAATAAGATGGTGCGGCTGTACGGTGATGGCAGTATTACCTATGGCATGCGATTCACGACAACGCTGGCCTGCATGATGGACCTACACTATTATCCACTTGACAGCCAGGTAAGCGTCGGATTGGATTCGGTGAAAGTACCTACTCAAAATTTCTAAATGGAGCACAGTTTCATTGTATGGATTTCTTTGAATTGGACGCCCGAACAGAACTGTACTGTGGAGATCGAGAGTTATGGCTACACGGTGTCGGACGTGGTGATGTACTGGAAGGATGAGCCCGTGATGGGCGTGACGGACGCCGACCTTCCACAATTCACAATTATCGACTACGAGACGAATGACCGGACGGAGACGCTCGCAACCGGAATTTACCAACGACTTTCACTCTCCTTCAAACTCCAGCGAAACATTGGCTACTTCATATTCCAGACTTACCTCCCATCCATTCTTATAGTAATGCTCTCATGGGTCTCTTTCTGGTACGCACTAACACAAATACTCATTTATTATGTTCAATTGTATTGTTAAAACGGAAAGCCTACGAGTTCTAAACTCAAGTTTCAATTCCGAAGCCGCAAGATGCATTACGTATTACGTGTTGCGTCAGAACTCGGACTTAAAAGTCACAGATTTTTCTGTTTTCATGTTATCCTCGGATTTACATTTGTCTTCACTGTGTAACATTGCAATTTGGATAATTTAGGATCAACCATGAAGCAACTAGTGCCAGGGTGGCATTGGGTATCACAACAGTGGTAAGTGCCTAAATTCCGTAGAACGTAGGCATACCGAGTACCGAACATAGGAATTTTATGTTCCCAATTAAAATGCCTGTTTTTCGTTGATTCAAATAGCTCACAATGACCACGATCAGCACTGGCGTCCGCTCGACTCTCCCAAGAATATCGTACGTCAAGGCCATTGACATTTACCTCGTCATGTGCTTCGTGTTTGTCTTTGCGGCTCTTCTGGAGTACGCTGCGGTCAACTACACGTATTGGGGAGCACGCGCCAAGAAGAAGATTAAGCAGAAGCTCAAGGGAGAGACGCCCACTCGCAGAAATACGGATCAATTGTATGGGAACGAAGAAATTATTGAACTCCAGGTAATTGGCGATACAAAATAGTTAAGATATATCACCATGAATTGGGCACTATGAATTGTCTCACTATGAACCATCGTCGGGTTACCATCTTTTCATATTATCATTCGAGCTTTTAAATACAAACTATTATACTTTGAAGCAAAACATTACCAATTTATACTAACAAAGTCAATCAACAGTTAGAATAATTTTCTGAATCATTCAAATTAAAGGATTTGGTTCAACTACAGTGGAATCAATTACAACTTGTTTTTGGCTTAAAGAGTATCTCTATCTTTTTAATGTATTGGGATAGTTTTAGAACATGAGCCCGAACTACAGTCATAGTTTCCGCAAAGGTAATTTAACGTCTGACTATGGTAAAGAAAAAACCGGATACGGAATATTGTTATTATTTTTATAGCGCATCTCAATCTCAATACATAATTTTATTGGTGTATGCTAAAAAATATAGATATTCTGCAGTTCAGTCTGATAAGAATTGTTGAACACATTTTTAGAAATTGTATGGTTTATATACATAGTTCTGAAAGCTTTCGTAGGAATAAACGCTTCGAATTTTCAAATTCTCGTACTACTGATTTTGTTTTAAATTGACTACTTTTAGGAGCTCCAGCTTTCTCCAATTCCGTCGATACGTCAACGGAGTTTCGGGTCACGGAGTGACCCCTCCCTCGGAAGCCACTCTCCACGATTCCCACCCAGCTTCCGCATTCATCGAGCTCATCATCATCCGTCGTCCATCTACGCCTCGGCCACGAGCGGAGGCCGAGGTCGAGGACGAGCAGGGCGGGGTTATTCGAAGCCCTCTTTCGGCTCCTCAGGCCAGCATCCCAAAGTTCTCCAGACGCTGCGGAGAGGCGCTCATGCTCTTAAAAACTCCCTCCCCAAGATTCGGGACGTGAACGTGATTGACAAGTTCTCCCGTGTCGTTTTCCCCGTTTCCTTCATTCTCTTCAACGTCTTCTATTGGTCATTCTACTTCTTATGAGACGCCCCTTCCGCCTATTTCAGCTAAAAGGCGAATACTATATGTAAATAGGAATAGAAGTGGGCAGATTGGACTTGTCTTCGGTTTTGGTGATTTGATTATGTACCTATTTCCTGTTATGGATCGTGTGTTAGTATCACGCCTAATTTATAGTATTATCAAAATCACTGAGAAGGAACCGCGTAAGATCTTGTATAATAGTAAGGAAAATCCTGTGCTACCCGCTGTAAAGTATCGGTTCGTTTGAAACGCTCCAAGTAATATGCATTGTTGAATGCTTCGTATTTTACTTGTAAACTTGAACATTGTTTTGAGCACTGACCTTGGTCAGAGTCAAAGTCTATGCACAAATAGAGATCAGCGTTTACTTCGTAAACGGAATTCCAACTTTCAATCTTCCCTTGGAATCATTAAAAATGGCCAAGATAAGCCCAAGATTGGATCTAACGGGCAGACCGGAAGTAATTTCTCAGAACTGCAATAAAGGATGGTCCTCAATTTCGTTCCATTTCATATCCTCAGTCTGAGTTGCTGTGGGCGAGTGGAATGCATTGTGTTGTGTAGAATGGAAGTCTGTAGGCGGTTCGAGATAAGAGCTTGGAGTGAACCTATTTGTAACAAAGTCTTCATTGTTGTGAGATGTGAGTCCATTTGCCTGAGCGACGACGGTGTGAGGCTATAGGAAAGGCACTGTGATTCCATTGTTGAGACCGAAGGAGCCCATTGTGACAGAAGGTGAATGCTGTGGCTTTTTTTGGTGGGTGTCTCATAATCTATGAATTTCCAATACTCAATATATCTTTCATCTCTACACTATCACTTCCTCTAATAATTAATTAATGAACTGAAGTCTCCATGGCACAAGGACGTTAGCAGGTAGAATCAAACTCCTTGTGCGGTGCTTCAATGGAATACTTTTAAATTCTATTAATAATATTTGTAGCACTCAATGGATAAAGTATTGTAATGTAATCTACATATATTTCCTGCACAAATCTGTAAAGCTTGTTTAGCCTCCTGTAAGCTTCATAGCGTACTAAACATTAGTAATGCATTATTGTTAAGAAATTATTGTAAGAAATTACTATGAAGTGTTAAACCTTACTGCTGTATGTTGTATGCAAAAGTATTCTGTTGCTGTTTCTGGTAAATGGGATTTTAATGTAAATACCTATGTGTAGATACAGTGAGTATAAGAAATGCCCCCTAAACTGCTGGCAGTGAGCTAAGAGTCTCTGTTAGGCCAACTTTAATGTTAGGATTAGGACCAATAAGTTCTGGAATGTGAGCGAGCTGAGGCGAGGGAAATTCTATGAACTCTGATAACTAATCTACTAACTGTTAATCAGTACACACTAACATAACAATTGACTCAAGTAATCCTAGTGAGCTAAACTACGTATTTGGGTTAACAGTAATTTCAGATTAATCTATTACATATACATGGATTAATAAATAGGTAAACAGATGAGCGAACTATAAGGAATTAGAACATGTAAATACGCAATTTATAGGCTAATTGTACTTTATACAACTAAGACTGTAACCTTTTATTTGTAGTTAGCATTCACTATTTAGTTCAGTTAAACGAGCAATTAGAAGGAAAGCTATATGTACTTTTGGCTTTAGATTTGGCACTAAAATAAATAGATGCACTTTAGTAGCACTAACTGAATTCAACGTACCGTACCGTTCATAATCGTCTACTAATTAATTGCTGTGAGCAAAATAAATGTAATAAATCATATAATAGTCAGAAAACTTCTAAAAGTGATAATTGTGAATAAAAAATATTATTATAATGCTGTCAGCAAGTATGAACTAAATTATTGCCCATCCACTTCCACTGACATGAAGTTATATGGCTTAATAGTAAAACCACCGCCAAAAATACCGATTTCACCCTTAATGTATATAAATATGATTTTATTATATTGCCTTATGCCGTTATGCTTTCCGTATATTTCGTAGAAATTGATAATATACTTAGCTTGAGTTTCACTTCTTCCAGATTTTTTTTCCTTTCCGCTTTAAAAGCTAAATAAAATAATTTTATACTGCATAAATATTCAATAATTTACTGTACCTTTCAACTCAAGAAATACACTTCATGATTTAGGTTAAGGTGCACTCGCCGGGTGAATTCTTGATGAGTTGAGTAGCGGTAATCTTGCATTTGTTAGTCACCTACACCTACATAAGTAGATATACATATTGAATTCAAAAAATAATTTGTAGCATGAGTTTTTAAACTAAAGTAAGCGTCATAAGCGCAGGTACGTTAGTCTTGGTGAGTAAAGTTGTAAGGTTTGACTCACGTGATATTTCCAGAACAGTAAAAGGACGGAGGTCGCAGCAGGAGGAACAGCAAACGAATATACACAAACATTTTGTGGTATGGAAGTCATAAGTTCAGAATTAGTAAATGCACAGCTCGAAACAAAATGCAAATTCAGCTAGATTCAATTTCAACAATTCATTCACGCAAGAACGGTGACGGATTTACCAAACGATACAATGGATTGGCAGTCGTTATTCGAGTCAGTGCAAGAGGCCAACCGACATCTGTTGACTACTGGAACACTGAGTGGCATGACCTTTGTTGTGGTTGGACCGCAAATCCAGGAAGTAAATGCACTTACGCTTATAATGATTTCTCGATCTTCCGTATTTGAAGCACGTATTCCGTATGTTCCAGAGAATGACTCCAGAGGACCCCATTGTGGTTCTAACTGACACCTCATATCAGGCGTTCAACCATTTCTTGAGTGTAATATTTAATTAATTCTTCACCAAGTTGTACATAGTGCACAGAAGAATGCAGAGATGTGAAGATAGCCTGCTTCAGGTTACAATTATTTATATCGCATTTCCAATTCAAAAGAATTTTACATTACGTAGAAGCTCAAACACAAGTATGAGGCACTTTACATAAAATACCATTTTTATTTTTTGAGTTTACTTTCTGGCACTGAGTACCTACTGAATTCATGAATTAGCTAGTGAATTGATATTACCTATATACAGATATTGATTGCGCTGTACCAGAGCCATTTTAGACAACTAAGCGCATTAAATTTGGCTAACGCAGGCGTACTTGATGCCATGAGTAAGGATGGTTTCATACAAATTCGTAAACCCACCTAAAGATACTACAATTAGTCAAATCTCTTTAATCGAAATGTTGTAAAGGCTCCGGCTTTTCTTAATTTTCTCAAATCTCAAATAAATTCGAAAAATGTGAGAAACTATCTGGAAATCTTTTTTTCGTATAAATTTTCGCGTGCTCATAGATTCCTCAGCAGACCATTGTCACCAGAACTTAACACCACCGAAGAAATTAATTTTTTAGGAGAAACAGTTAATGAATTCGAATTCCTTATACCTTAGTAACGCTGTTGCACAAATGCACAATAATCTATAGTTTAAGAACTACATTGAATTACAAATACCAGCGTTATAATTCAGGACGAAATATCCTATTTCTTATATGTACATACGCAACAATAAAACAGAAGACATGTCCGATCGGACATTAAAAGTCGTAAAAATCGATAGTTTGGAAAACAAGCTTAACAGAAATGAACAGCATAGCTAAACAATGACATTATGAGAAATGAAACTAGTGAGAAAGAGCTTAGAAATTCGACTCCCGTGGTACTATTACAATAGTGGATATTGTCGGCTTCACAGGCACATACTTCCCGTAGATAAGGTGATCCTTTGATAGTTTCCGTGAAACATCCAGACGTTACAGGAGAATGGGTTTCAACATTTGTCAGCGACCCGCAAAATCTTGTTTCATTTACAATAGTTTTATCTGCAATGTGGGGAAAATAAAAGAATCTTAGAGATGAATACACAAATATTAGTCCTCAAAGCTGTTGTTATTTACTTTTGTTGTTCAGAATGTAGGTGTACTTGATGCATGTTTTTGATGTGCAAAAGCACGGAAGGTTCTTGGCCATGCATATGTCATTAACCAGCGATGGATCTGGTCTACGCGAACCATTTGAGTAAATTAATGGTCCGAAACAGGCGACATGATTTTTAGGGTCATCTTTAATATACTCAAGTTGAGAGCAAGTCTGCGGAGCCGTGTTTTTATCGTCCAGTGCACCATTTCCAGGAAAAGTGTACATTGCACAGCATCCGACATTATTGGTCTGACACTGAGGAGGCAGAGACGTATCAACAAGTTTCGAAAAGGATCTGCCATTCCCAGTACTTTCTGTTCAAGCACCAAGTATCTGATTAGACAATAGTTTGCGTGCGCATATGACATTTAACAAATAATTCCAAATAATTTGCATTTGAACTTACCATCACTTAATTTGTAATTTTGGCCATTCCACTTGAATTGCTCTGAATTTGCATAAGGGGATATTTGTGAGAAAGTGATTCCGAAGAACAAACAATAATATCTGAGCTTGTAACTGATTTTGATCTCCATATTTATGAATACGAATTCGTTTAGAATTACTTGTTTCCAATACGAAGAACGAATTGAAAATGATTGGAAACCCTCTGCTCTTCTGGTGTGCTTAAACTTTGCATTCGTTCACTATTAACAATTGTCGTCACAACCTGAGATAGGAAGCATATTTACATATGAATTTTCGCAGTATTCAATTACCTTTATCAGGCGAGCCTGTTTGTTTAGTGTCAATCAAGGGATGCATCTTCTACACCAACAACAGGGCTTATCTACAATGCATTCTTCCTTTCCATTCCAGATTTTTCAACACACGATTTGTCGACAGTCTCACGAAAGCATCATCACTCGGACTTATCTGTCATGGCCTTAGTCCAATTAAAGCAAAGCCTACCTGGCGACGGTAGCTCGCGGCCAGAAGGGTGGAACAAACACAGGCATACTCGTGCACGTGCATCAACACATTCTCCTTGATCCCATAATCCTATACCATATGGACTGTAACCCCTTCGTGAATAATGTCCCAATTTAAATAGCTAAGTAGTTTAAAATCTATAAACTTATGTAGGCATATCGTATTCACCTAATATCTACCTACATAGATATTAGTGTGGCATTTTAGGTATCCTTCTTGATTTTCTTAATGAAAAAGGCCCGAAATGCTTTAATTTTAATCAGTGATGCCTTATGCCGTCATAACCTTCCCTTATTTATACCTTATACTCCCCCTTACTTTCTAATTTATTAATCGCAGTGCGCAGCAATCAAGATTTTCTAGATAAGTAAATCGATATCCTTGGCCAGTATTCCCTAAAATATTACTGTAATTCGTAAATATGTATAATACCACGTGCAGCTACGAGTATGTAGACTTTTTTTGTGAATAAAGTGTACAAAATTTGCCAATATTTCCGTAAAACTCAGAGCTATTGCGTCAGAAATAATTGTTTAGTGTATAGAAATTTTTTTTACAAGAATTATCAAATATATGATAGCTTGAAATGTTCGTCTACGTTCAGGTAATCTAACGAAGTACAGGCGATCCAAATCTGGTGACCCTGTGACGCTTATGTTACTCAAATCAAAAACAAAAAAAGTGCCTTTTTGGAACATTTTTGCTAATTTTGCACCAGAATGGGCAATCTGTGCATAGTATAAACGAAAAAAGAACTAATGCTTGGAATAGCTACCTAGCTGCTCATGACCACTTTGACCCAAGGTCAAAGACAAATGTCAAATTTTGGCCCTACATTTTTATTTGATTTGATGTACCCTAATCCGTATAACGAATGATAAGCATGACGAAACAAAGATTTGAGTATTTCTTTGACCGTAATTATAGGTCAGACGGCTAAAGTGACCCTACGTGATTGTCGAAAGGTAAAAGTGAGCAAACAGAAATATGTAAAGGATGAAAACTAAAACTATAACTAGTCAAAGACCCAGGGTTAGAGGTCAAACTTTGACGCCAAAAATGAATGAGATAGTTATGTAACGTGTAACTGGTTTGGTATGGGTTTTGGTGTGGAAAGGATACACGGGTTAGTTAAGTTCACGGGCATTAAAGGGTTTTAAATAATAGGGAAAATACGAATTAATTTCAGTTTACGGCATTGGCGTGGGTTAAAAAAGGATACGTTTAATTTTTTGGGTTGGATTTGGGGTTGACGGGATTGATTAGGAATTCTAAGTTTGTGAATGTTAGCCAAGGTTTGAAATTGGCATTTGAAGTTGGTTTTGAGGATTTGGCATTTTCTAAATTTCCTGTCCGTAAGACAGACTTTCGGATAGTACGAAATAACGTTGTCCCTGGATATACGATTTTTTAAAAAAGAATTCACCCGAAAGTACGTTTAAACTATGGACGGTTTTCGACAGAAATCATTCGAAATTACAAATTCCATTTACAAGGGTCATATAATCAATTCTGTACCAATTTGGAAGTGTCATAACTTCGAAATACTAGACTATTATTAATCCAAAAATCGTATGATCAATAAAGGCACTGACGAAGCTTTTAAAAATAGTCTAAATACTCCGGCGGTCAGTGGCTATGAATTAAACATACCGATCAAAAATCAGCTTTTACCTGGTGAAAAGCATTTTTATACCGAATGGACTTTCGTGCGGTAGGTTTGCAAGTTGCAATTAAAACCGGTTAAAAAACAAAGTCCGCCGACAAGAAAAGCATAATGGCGTAGTAAGTAGTAATCCCAATCAAGCTCATAGTTACGCAACTTTTATGGGAAAAAAATACACATAAAGTTTTCATAATAAAATAACAATATAGAATGGATTACAATCCATTTACACAAAATCGTTACTTTGTATGGATGTCTGGATGTCTGTATGTGTGTATGATCACTATCTCCTAAGAAGACGCTCGACCGATCTGGATGAACGATAGCTTATGAGCTGCGCTAGCTCACCGGTTATTCCGTTCGGGGGTTTTGGTGGACCCTTGACCTTCGGAACTTTGACCTTACGTCAAATTTAAAAGTCAATCGGGATTTCAAAGTCAAACAGTGCTATGTGCTGCTGCTGGGTTGAGTTTCACTCTTCTCTCCAGCTTTTTGTTTATTGGGATTTTTTTTGTGAACAAAACTTACGCACGGCCCGCATGGGTCTGGCGTATCTCATAGCGACACTCTATTGAAGCACATGATCTGATTAGGGTTAATTGGGATTAGGAAATATGATATGTTTTCCTTTGAACCTACGGGTATAAGGTATAAGACTCAAGGTGGGTACACTCAAACTTGTAATTGACCTGTCTCTTGAAGACCCGCAAAGTTTCCAAATGGTCAAAGTTTGGTCATGTTGGTTGTTTCATTCGCGATTCGTTTACCTTTGGGGTTTAGTTTCACATCGGGTGAATTAAAACCTATACCCCACTAAGGAATCCAAAATAGGTCAAAAAGTTGACCCTTCTGTTGTAATTACAAGTCTGTGGGTCTACGGGTGTAAGACAGGTCGGGTGTATTCAAGCCTTTGGTTCACCTGAAGTTTGATCAGGGGTGGCTGAATGGAAATGTTAGACTAACTGGGAACCTGCTGGCTTGGGGCCAGGCATTGGGTACAACGTTGATATGACCTCATCTGTTCCCATCGAATCGTTAGATCGGGTGACACGCTCGTACCTATTATACAAACCGAAGCATTTTAATATCCATTGTGTTGAAATTGAAAGTGCTTTCCTAATGTTGGGTCTTACACGGTTTCGCTTTTCTGTTACTCGAATATTTTTGGCTTCTGGATTTGTAAATCCTTGTCGGCAACATGTTTTTAGCCGGCCACTTCTGTTTTTTGTGTTTTCAAGGTATAAAACTATTTATATTCGGTGCAAACATCCTATGAAATTGATTTTACACTTTTCACTGGAAACGTATTTTTGCTAGAAATCATTTCGATAAAAAATCTTCGAAATTACGTTTATACTCTGACTAGAAACTGAAGGCGAGATTTTAAAAAAAAACAGATGCAATAAACGGGCTCGCAGGACAATTCAGTGCCCTGCTGTCACAACAATAATAATAACGTTCTTCGGGCGGTGTATGATATACGAGAGTTGTTCCATTGAAAACTATACTCATCGAAATTATTATATTTCAGGCTTAGTAAGATTATTAAATCCGGAACTCCTTTAATTGATAAAGGTAAAGTATTCACTTGGTCAATTTATCCTTTTAATTTGGATCCAAAAACGCCGCTTTTACCATGTTTTTGTCAGTTTTTCGGTTTGGTGGACCTTAAAATTCACAGCTGCACCCATATTTTTTGGATAACCTAGTTGTGGCTGGAAATGAGAGCTGATTGTATCGTTGTGATAATCAAGTACAGAGACACTCCATTTATTTACACTTGTTGGCTCAGTCTATGTAAAGTTATCCAAAAATCCATTTGATTTCCGGAAAACCCTTGGTGTTGCTTGGATCTGCGTTTTTACTAAATAAGAGGCCCGGAATGAGCCAGAGTTTGACGAATATTGAGACAATTGCGATACGCATAAGGGAACAAAATGGAAAATATGTCGGTAAGCGGAGTTTCCACTTTTAAGGACAATGTGTGGCTCAAGACTTTAAATATTTCTCACTCGGTGGTAAGTACACATTCATTCATCGAGCTTATCCACCCAATATATGGTCTAATCATCGTTTTAATTGGCTATCATTTGCCCCCAAATCTGAAAAAGGACTCGGGGAAACACTATTTTTCTTCTGAGGAAAAATCTGAAAAAGTGACTTAACGTGGCTTGAGGAACAAACCCACCCAAGTCATTCTACCCAAGGGGAATATCCAAACTTAAGCACCGGTGGGAAAAGTGCGTCAAGGTCAAAGGTCACTATGTGGAAAAACAAAGGTTTGCTAAGTGTTATACGTATTAGAATTGAGCGAAATAAAAACTATCGTTTTCAATGGTACAACCCTCGTATGATCCATTTTGTGAATTTATTGCACACAACACAACTGAAAGATTCTAGGCAGACAGATTTTAGGACTGACGCTACCGTAGAAGCAACCGCGTATTACAATTCACATTATGACGGGTGGTCGGTAATGGTAATGGTAACGTCGATCACAGGATGCTCGAGCTTTCCTGTGAGTCATTATGAAGATCTGCCCCAGATACCTCTTTGCCTAACCAGGAGAAGAAACTATGAACAGAATCCGAACAACGAAACAATTATGAAATTAGATATCACCAATTAATTATAATTGAGGGCACTTTCAAATAAAATTGACTGGACAATACTCACATTTATTTCAGCGATCTTTTGCGGCGTTTCATAAGTTTCTAGGTTTTGAACTGGATTTATTAAAAAATTTAGAACTAGTATGTAAAATTAGTATATGCAGAATCCCCCATTAGTCCTGTTTTTCACATGGTAAATAATGGTATCACACATGCTCCCGTAATACCAATTTAATACTACTGAAAAATTTTCTGTGCTTCCAAAATTCTAAATTCTATCAAATTAATTGAATTGCATATAGTAAGCTTAGCAATAATTCAAAATGATTTAATTTATTGTAAGTAACATTGAAATAGTTTACACTGGACTTGACAAGTCGTTAATCGATAGTTTGGAAGATAAGCCTAGCAGAAATGAACAGCATGGCTAAATATTGACATTATGAGAATTGAAACGAGTGAGAAAGAGCTTAGGAATTCGACTCCCGTGTTACTATTGCAATATATGTCGAACTGGGAAGTACAGACACAGACTTCTCTAAGATAAGGTGATCCTTTGAGAGTTTCCGTGAAACATCCAGACGTTACAGGAGAATTGGTTTCAACATTTGTCAGCGACCCGCAAAATCTTGTTTCATTTACAATAGTTTTATCTGAAATGTGGGGAAAATAAAAGAATCTTAGAGATGGATACACAAATATTAGTCCTCAAAGCTGTTGTTATTTACCTTGGTTGTTCATAATGTAGGTGTACTTGAGGCATGTTTTTGATGTGCAAAAGCACGGAAGGTTTTCGGCCTCGCATAGTTGAGTAACCAGCAAAGGATCAGGTCGACGTGAACCATTTGAGTAAACTAATGGCCCAAAACAGGCGACATGATTGTTAGGGTCATCTTGAATATACTTAAGTTGAGAACAGGTCTGCGGAGCCGTGGATAGATCGTCCATTGCACCATTGCCAGGAAAAGTGTACATTGCACAGCATTCACCATCGGTCCGACACTGCTGAGACGTAGTGCCATTATTCTGAAAGGTCTCGCCATTTCCAGGACTTTCAGTTATCGGATCCCCTTCCGCGCCTAACCAACAAGTTTTCGATTAATTCATATTTTATGTAGCTTACCGTCCAAAGTAGTTCCTGGTAGTGTTGCAAAATTAATCATATGTTTAATGCTAACTTACGAATTAGTTCGTAAGTTTGACCGTTCAGCTTAAATGGTTCTGAGTTGGCATAATGGGATAATTGTGAGAAAACGATTCCGAAGAACAAACAATTTCTGAACAAGTAACTGACTTTCGCCTCCATTTTTACGAATGCCTTTTAAATTAGTGTTTCTGTTACGAGGAACGAATTGCAAGTGATAAAAAACCCCTGGCTTGGCCTTTGAATTCGTTACAATGTACATGTATCACTTGATACATTTATTTGGCGTCAGAGTCCGTTATGTAGAACACTAGAATACAGTCCGAGATAAGAAAAGTATCTACATAGATTTCCTCAATTTCATTAATTTTATGAGTGGAGCCGTGAATCGAGTTTCATATCATAGGACTCTGGTCATCTTCCATGTACGCAAACAATACTCGCACTCGCCTCTTATCTTCAATGCATTCTTCCCTTCGGATAACACATTTTGCAATACAGGATTCGTCGTCAGTCTCATGTAATATAAATGTGACCGTTGCGTGGGTTGGCTGACTTTATCTAATCGAATACTTGCGCTATCAGCCAAATACGTTTAGATTTAAATCCATCACTTGATCTATAGGTAGGCATTATTGTTTCAATATCGTATCCTAGAGAATAACGAGCGCAATCATTTGTGATGTATGTATCATTCTTTCCATCGGTCTGGTTGCCTGAATCTTTTTCTTCGGTCTCCTATTTGATTTTGCTGACTTGTTCTGGCGAGATAAAATGAATTTCACGATCTGACTCTGTTTCAACTATCAACTTCGTAACAATAAACGAAGTCGCCTGAACAAGGTAGTGATGAAATCAGGGATGGCACGTTATCCAAATTGTTCATTTTATTCATCCGAATGAAATGGTTTCCGGATGAAAACGAGGTTCAAAAAATGACAAATTGGACAAAATGGTCAAACTTAAAATCAGCGGCGTAGTAAGCAGGTACGCTGCAGACTGATTTTACTTCTTGAAAACAGAAAGACAAAGTGCTATCAAAAGTAAAGAAACAAGGTTATTCTCTGTTTACTAATTTTAACACTGATTTTTGCATTCAATTATTTATGATTCAAATTCGGTCTCTGTCTCTATTATTACTACTACGGTTTTACAGGATTTTATGAGTAAAGGATAGAAGGGTTAGTTAAGTTCACGGGTATTACAGGGTTTTGGTATAGAAAGGATACACGCGTTGAAAATCTTAATTGAAAATACGAATAAATAGTTTCAGTTAACGGCGTGGTGTGGGTTGAAAATAGGGTAAGTTTAATTTTTAGGGTTGGATTTGGATTTGGCGTTTGACAAGATAGATGAGTATAAGTCCAAGTTTGGGAATGTGAGCTTAGAGTTGGGTTTAAGAATAATATGGCATTTTACTGACTTTCATGTCCGTAGGACGGGCTTTCAGCTAGTCACCAATAACGATGTTATTCATATTCTGGTATATGTTTCTTTCCATCTGACGTTTTAATTCTGCTTCTGATTGGTAGTTCAAAATCCAGTAGTATTTACGGGCTCAAAACATACTAACGTAAATAATGTGGGTAGGTACAAGTTGTAAGTTGTAACCAGTTTAGCTCCACATATTAGTGCTAGGAACCTCATTCACTGGCCGGCTAGTTAATGTTAACCTATGTACGTACAATTACCATACTTGAAAGAACCACATAATTCCAGAGCAGACTGAAAGTTGGGATCACTATTCCAGATCACCATATTTACATTTTACTTGTATCACCGATATACTTATGTATAAATGTTCTCATTCAATTTACTTGTCACCAATAATGTAGCCTGTAACAACAAGGATATAACGTGTACCATTGCAATTTTATGAAACTAGTTTCAACTAGTAAAATTCTGCTAACCCACTCCTCCGTCAACCGTAGTGAAAATTGTTAACCATGAATTTTAGCGGAGTAATAACTTGTAGAAGACAAGCTGAACTATCCAGGATGGTCTTCGGGAAAATAAATACAGATCAGCCAGGCGCACTTTTTCGTATTTAGCCGACAGAGCTGCTCATAGCGAGTTGATCATATCATTGATGTTGATTAGGGTTGGGATTGGGATTCCCGAAACCTTTTTTCAATTCCCGGGAATCGGGAATTTCCCGAAATCTTTTATGCACAAAACATAAACTTTAAAGAAGAGTTATTTGCGAACAATATTGTGTTTGTTTAGATGAATAATATTTTATTTGATAACTAAACATTCAAAGTACAAATATTTATGTCACGAAGCTGTTAGTAGGAAATAATGTTCTACACGCCAAAATTCGGTAAGCGACAATTGGTTAAGCGTACCCCAAAAACGACGTAATTATTAATTAAATGTGAAAATATTAGGCGAAGGGTGCTTATCGGAAAACCTAACTTTAGTTTTGTGTTGAATATTTAATATTTAGTTTTAATTTCAAATTTCAACAGGGACACAGTATAATTTGCGATTTACCCAATTGTCCTCGGGTGGTACCCTTGAATTTCGCTGATCCTCCATGTGATTCCTTCAAGTAATACAATAGCGCCAGACACAATACACAATTCACACACAGTTCAGTGTCGAAGTTCATTATTTTTCCATGTGGATTGGGACTAATAACATGTACCAGGCCCACTACGGGTTGCCAAGAAACCTTACGAATCAGTGCCAGGCACTTATCTCTGTAACTGAACTGGTTACAACTTGTATGGAAAAATGTTGTGTTGTAAGTACTGAATTTAGAAGAAGATTGCAGAAGCAGATTGAAAACTACGACTGACGAACGAATGAATGGAAATGAAAATGACAAGAATAAAATATAACATTATATTTTAACAGCCTTAGATATGCCGAAGCGATAGCTTCGCACTAAAAGCGTATTGGATTTGAAATAGGTACTACGAGTAAATTCTTATGAAGATGCCCTGGAATGGAACACTGAAACAGCAAGTTAAAGCTTTTGTCTTTCTTTGACCTTTTGTGTATGCATATGACATATGAATACTAATCTAAAAAAGAAAATTTATTTAAAACCACAATTTACAATTTACTCCAGGCATTGTTTAACATACCGTTATCTACCAATGATTCAATGCGAAACTGAAAGCGACTTAATAATTTCGCGTTTTTTTTTGCACAAGTAGAATTTGCGTCGAACCTTCAGAAACTACGAAGCACCGCATTTGCTGAAACAGAAAGGGTACCCTGTCACCTATGGAATGAAAATACGTCAATCTTTCTGAAACTTGGAATTTAGGTTGAGGTATTACACTTGTTAATTTTGTAGCACCATGACTTTGACATCACATGAATTACGGTTAGACCTCATGTCGGGTACCTTGTTAACTATGAACCTAAAGTGCGCTAAACTTTCTGCAACTGGGAAACTCAGCTTAGCAAATTAGACTTGGCACATATACATCACGATAACATGCTAATTGCGGTTTGACCTCAGCTCGGGTACCTTGTCACCTATAAACTCTATACCGAATACATCTTCTAAAGGTGATTCCTGATGAAGTTAGTCAAATTCAAATTCATAATCTTCTTGTTCCGGATCTTCAATATCGAGATCGACGTTCAGGTTTGCAGGGGTTACTGGGTAAAGAATAAGTAAATCACATCCGATGGTAGTGGGCGTCGATCCGGCTGAAATAAGCGAACTCCAAGTCGATCCGTAGATCCGTCGTCTCCAACGACTGGTGCATGAGATCTGTGATGGTAGCAACTCGACTATATTTTCTTGTATGATGTAAACGAACTTTCTTGTTTTCCTTATTCTTTGACTCGCCGGTTTCTTCTCCTAAGAATCCCACAGGTAGGCTGTTCAAACGGACTATTTCTTCGCCATGTACTTATCTTATCATATCTTATATCTTAGTGCCCGCTAGGTGGCATCGGGTACCATGCATAGTTCAACAACTACAAGTCATAAGTCTCACGACAAAGCTTTCCAAAAAGACTGAGATTCAGAGCAAATTTACAGTTAAGCGCAATCTAGATTTTAGGGGAAAAAAAGTCTTCCGATAATCGAGTACTGCTAGCGAACATGAAATAGTTCTCAAATGCTCTTCTAGATGCATTCCCAGAGCCTCCTTCTTTAGTAAAATCTACTAGTCACATACCGTCAATGAAGTATTGTTGCACTTGCTTTTGCGGTTCCTTGGATTGATTGAATCATTAAATTCTTTGTGCACCGCCCTTGCTTAAAAGGTCGATAGGAAGTGTGCAGACAACGCTCTAGAAAACGGATGTAGGTATGCAACGGACCGACCCCATACTTCCAGGTGTCGCGAATAATGGTGAATGTTCCATTACTCAGATTGGCCATTTGCCATTCCTTCGCAATGTAAATATATTAAGGATTTTCCCGTCAATTGCTGTTAAGTGTAGCTCAAAAGAGATAACGACTTCAAGATCCGGAGATATCCAGGCACGAAATGGGATATTCGTACGGAGCTCAGCTTCCACCGGTTCCTTTTCAGACAAATTAAGTTCTCTTGTTTCCATGGCGAACTGAAGTTTTATCGGACGACAAAAGTTTGACGATTGCGGCCTTGGATCCACACAGTGGTTGCAGTGTTGATTGGATAGATGCAGTGGGGAGATACAAGTTGTAAATAAACTTTTATCATCCAGCATAGGGGTTGCGTCGGTGTTTCGCTGTTTGTAACGGGACGGCCCGAACTACCATCCATTCCCCACGATAGGTTAAGACTGCTTCAATGATGTTTTGGTTTCTCTGCTTAGCATCCGCAATGATGACCTCTTGCATTGCTCTCAACAGCCGTGAAGGAGTATCATGGAGAAGACTACACGAGCATCGGCCTTCGAACTATATAACTTCGAACGGTCGAGCTATATTTGAAGATATATTGATGGCAGGTAAGGGATCATCTTCTGGCAGAAGTACCTTAATCGGGACTAGAATACTGGTCTTGAGCCATGGAGCACAGCTCTGCCTCATTCGGTCCTTTTACTGTTGGAGTTTCTTTTGCAGCGATCTCTAATCTTGCCGCTAAGTTTAACCAATGTGTCATTAAACTAATACAACAGACGTTTTTAGTAAAAGATGGATAGGAATCGCGCTTAGTGATTCTTAGGTAACCTGAAGCTCTGCCACTGTCAAGTTTGGCTTCAGCTACGGTGCGCAGATATTACGGGCTTTGTCCACATTCTCAGTTGTCCAATTTTATTCTACATGTAGTAAGAAATCCAACTCCCGGTGGCCTACAGGTAGCTGCCGGGGTGGTTAACTGTATTGATATCTGAAACGCAGAATTTTATTACATTTTATACAACTTATTATAGCAATAAACCACGAAATTTTAAATATTAATGAAAACCTTAATGTATTAACACTATTTCCAATTTACTACAGGCATTATTTAACATACCGTTATCTACCATCTACCACATCGTAGTCGTAGTAAGTTCAGTTGTGTTTGCATAGCATTGCGTTGGTGTGGTGGTGAGTGAAGTTAAATGAAGTGTCTCAACTCCATCTGGAGATCAGCGTACAACTACACCCACAACAGGAGGGCAGGTTCGCATCATCGCAGATTGCAGCATAGCAGCGCAGGATAGCCAGGATAGGGCAACCCAGGAAGCCATGCCATGCCGTTTCCATGCCGTGCCGTGCAAGCAATGCAAGTGCGAAACCCTCATCAGAATTATTATACAAAATTTTTTTTAAAACGTATCTTTGTCTGTTTGTTTGTTTTCTATCTACTCTGAAACTCAGGACCGATTTAGATAAACGATACCTTAAAATGTTCACACTTTATGGTGGCAGCCGGTGGAGAGGGTTTGGGTTGACTCTCTGGTCATCTGAACTTTGGCTACGGGTCAAACTCGGGTTGAATTTCAACCCTTTTTTAATGCGTGAAGCAAGAAAGCTTCGATTATTCGTATTATATTTTCAAAAGCTGTTAAAAAAAGTCCATTGTTTTGATTGTTCTTAACTTATTTGTTATTATGACTACAACTATAATTGGTTTGTTCTCTATAATTCACTTACTTATTTACATTTTGGTTAGTTAATTTAATTAGCATTAGTTAGTCCGACGGCCAGCGACTGTTGACTTGTATGTTGAAGTTAAACCGACTCATACTCGTACATATTATTTGAAATCGAAAAAAAAAAAGTACTAAATACATACTGCTATGTTTTCTGACCCCTCTGTGAACCTACGTTTAGGCACCAAAGGGTCAATTTGCACCGCTTCATTATTGGAAATTATTGTACCAATGGGAGTAAGAATCACGAGGAGTTTGGATTGACCCTTAGTCTTCTGAACCCCTAAGGGAGGGAGGTGTAACTGGTCAAATATTTACAGTAGATCTACTCTGAAACTACTGGAATGATTCCAAAGAGCGAACGCTTAAAAATTACGTATTGTTTGGTGTCATCCTGTGGGGAGAAGTTCATTGACCCTTAGCCACCGAAACTTTGACACTCGGTCAAGATTGGGTCAAATTGTAATACTTATTATTTTAAATATGTTTCATCATAACAAAGCCTATGTTGTACAAAATACAACCATGCAGTTCTGATCTGACCCCAACGAAAAAAATGTTACCTCTCCTCTTTATTCACGATTAGTGTACCTACCTATGAGTGTAAGAATCACGGGTGGCGCTCTCAAACCCTGAACTTCACTTTGACCTCGGGGAGTGGCAAAAAGTCAACTTACAACCATAGTAAGTACTTTTTTATTAGTGATTGGCGTTTTAGCAAGCGTAAGCTTCACATTGGGAGTATTCAACTTTTTCAACCAGTAGTTTGACCCGTGGAGGTCAAGGGGTCTGACCTGAGAGCTCATCCTTTCCTCCCGGATCGTAGATAGGGTGACTCGCTCGTACATAGAATCTTAACCGTCAAGAGTAAGACAGGCGAAGTGCTTAGATAGTCCGTTGTCAGGTATACGAAGTTGGATTTTGTCGATTCCGCGTTTAAAGAGCATTATCCTGATTCTTCTACTGGTTTCTATTCTACTATATCTATTAGAATTACATGAAATTACATAGTGAACAGTAATACTTACATTTGTTTCTCTATATTTCAGTGACGGGGGAAGAATGTCAACCGTAGGAGGAGGAGGTAATAGCTCTACAGCTCAGACATCGAACACGGATGGCGAGGATTATTTAAACAAGCCTGGTGATGTCGCTAAGGGCACGGACACGGAGAAGGGTGGGTTGGATTGTACCTAACGGTGCCCCGACCCAGAGAGATTTTTTCTAAGTTTTCTAATGATGAATGAGGTGTGTGGTTTTGGTGTAGATTGGTTTCACTTATGTTAGGTTAGGTTTTCCGAAAAGCCCGCAGTTTGAAAACTTCTAGACCTAACGTAACATAAATAAAAGTTTTCAAACTCCACCTCAGTAAAATACGGGCACCGTTAGTTACAATTCAACCGAGTGGGTGAGCTTTAATTCTGCAATTTGGAACATATGATGTAGTTTGTGAGCTACCAAGTTCGAGACGCAGTTGAATTTGTTTACTTAAATTTAGCGCAGTTACCTATCACCTATGTTGCTCACATTCAAACTGTATTTTCAGTTGGAGCAGTAGACGAGTCGTAGAGAATCTATATTAAGTTCAATGTGTATCTTATTTATTTTCAGCTAGTTTCAGTTCCTGGGATACCGTTTTGCGTAATTATCCTTCCTCCTCCAGTCCTAGCTATACAAGCTCCACTCAGGATCATGATGAGGTACAACGTGGGGAGCCCCCGGTCAAAAGGAAACAAGCTGTGCGGCGAGCATCTCCTGAAGCAACTGTGCGTGCGAGTCGAGGTCGAGGTGGAAGGCGTGCAAGAGGGCGAAAGATGACTGGAGGTAAGAAGCACGCAGTAGTTGTGGCAGTAGTCTTGAATTCGCCAGTGCGTGTTTTAATGCCTGACACCAGAAACGAACCAGAATCTGAATTATTCAGACTGAATACAATTACTTACTTATTTGGGTTGTGAGTAACTTTTGGTGAATAAAGTTGATTAATTATATGCATGTGATTTAAAATTAGGGATGATCTGGAACGGTCGTGATTCACGTCGAATTCTACAGCCATCACCGGCCCATCCACCTGTCGATCTAGACGAGCCGCCGAGATCCGATAAGTTTGACTTTATTCCCGTTCTAAGTAATGACTCATTGCATTTGGTGGTACTAAATAGATATTAATGCTATTTTATACTAAACTGTGCTTTGATATTCATATATTTTAGCGGATGATATGAAACCAGAAGATAGAATAGCAATGATACAGTCTTCTATGGCGGATTTGAAGGTACAATACTTGGCAACTAAGTCTTCCCTGAAGTTGGTAGAAAAACGCAAGGAACGTTTGAAGGAGCGAGAGCGTCAGAAGGAAGTTCTTAAAAAACGTACGTAATTTTATGTCTGACACGTGGCGCTCTCTTAAAAGTGCTTTCTATAACTTTCTAAAATGTACCACCGGCTTTTACTATGTCTGACCACTTTTTGATTTCATGTGGAATTTTTTTTAATATCCTGTACACACAACACACACGGGTTTGTAATTACAAATATTCTGTAAACTATCCTTTAAAATCATGGTGTTATACTGTATTTTTAAATTACCTCTAAGTGAATGACATGATTAAAGAGGAGGACATATTCTATTCTATTAGGTACTCATAAAAAACGTTTGATAATTCTAACTATCGGGCATTACGTTATGTTGAGCTATTGACGACGCGGTAATAGAAATAAACCTGAAGGTCGTACAACACCTTGACTTACATTAATGTCCCATTCCCAGTAGTGCATCCCAGGCCAGGTCTTCATTAGAAATAATTTAGGAACCAAGTCAGATTTATAAATAAGTTGGATGGACATTAGGTCAGTCAAGTCATGCAGGAGCTAATGGACAGAGACTTAATTGAAATGAGAAGGAAGGACGTGTCCGTCACACCCAGCAACACACACGCTTTTATAATAATAGTAATAATAGGCCCCACGCTTCTGTAACCAGAGAGTTGCCATTATCTCGTATTGATCTCATCAAGACGTTTACTTGTTGTTTAATCTATGCCAAGTTCGTATTGAGTATCCTGTGCGCCCTTAATGTGGTCAATATTCTGAGGATACGTACATGCAAGAATAAAACGGAACTTATCATAGTTACTTATAATAGTCATAGTGCTGCGTGAGGTAGTGACTTGAAAGGTCAGACCACTTCCGAAATTCCAATGGACTTCTCCCTTCCTCCCTTTTTGTTTACAAACAAATGAATTTTTTGTGTCTAATTTCCGTCCTAATAGACCTTTTATGTCAGTCACTATTGAATAACTTCTTAATGAAGCATTTACAGCGACAGAAATAATTAATATGTTGATGTTGGTAGTTTCTCCGTGTGCGTTTTACCTACATATTATTCTATGTACTTATCAATGGAATTGCTGGGCTACAAGGTTTCTTGTTACAGTTTGTCGGAAGGTCAAAATCTTAATAGTGCATTATTTGTAATAACACCTTGATTGATATATTCACTTCACTTCACAGCATATTCCATATTCCTAATTTGAAAACGTCGATTTCTTCGGTCTAAACAAACATTTCTATTTTCACGTTACTTTTTCAGCAGTGTTCTGCTGCGCACTACTGTTGAGTTGAGGCCTTTGCTTTTGCTGTATGGTTTATTTTTATTATGGTATATTTAGGAATAAGACTAGCCGATTTTCTTTGAGGCCGAATATGTTGCCCATAAGTAATGTTCTTCGTTCAGTAGGTATATATGTAGATAGTGCGAGTGCGTGTGCGTAGTCTATTCAATCATTTCAATGGAAATTAATAATAGTTTTACTGGTGAATGAAAATATGAATTCTGCTTTTTTGTAATGAATTGACTTCTTGAGTTCACGGATATAATGTCTGGGCTTCGGCTTTGGTAGATTAGATTAGGTAAATTGGATTAAGGGTATGACCCAGGCATGGCCGGTAATGTATGCAGCTAATGTCAATTAGCCTCTAAGATGTGCAGTTTAGTAAAATACCTTTACCTATATAAGGTATACGTGTATCCTACATATATATGTACAAGCAAGCAATCTGATATATGTAGCCAACAAGCACTACTACTGTCGATTCAACGAGGGAAGGCCAAGTAGGCTAGAATCGGATCGGATCTCAGTTGACCTGCTTGGACTTATTCTTACAGTTTAAGAGATTTGGAGATTTATAACAATTTTGAATAAAAAATAAATATTATCCATTATATATTGTGCGTTATGCTTTTTGTTGTTAGGTTTCATTTACGTGAAAAATATTATTTCGCAATGTGTAGTGTGTGTGTAGTGTACCTGCTTACCTGCGTCAAAAAAGGATGACAAACAATCTAGTAAATACATTTTTTCTTGCCGTGTATTAATACTCCGGCTCTCGATATTATTTGGCGGACATAATCTGGTAACTGATATTTGAAATTGGTTACGTACAATAGGCGCAAAAATATTGCGTATTCTTATTCTTATTCTTATTATTTTTAATAGTACCAATTTCAAGTATCAATTATCAGATTATGTCCGCCAAATAAATCGGAAAGCCTGATTATTTCACGTCAAGAAAAACAGTTACCAGATTATTGTGATCCTTGAACACAGAATACTTTATGGTATACTACTCGAGAAAAAATTGTTAGAAGCGCCGTAAGCAAGCAAGCATATATGTATATATATATATGCAGATGACGACGATAAACTGCCATATCTTAACGAAAGACGATAAACGGCTTACCAACCCATGTACGTACTACCTGGTTTCATATTTACCAATATTATACATATAATGGGCCACCTACATATTTTGGTTTGGGTTAGGTAAATTAATTTGCATGAAAACGGTGTAGGTAGGCTTAATTACCCTATAAGATAAGATAAAGTAGGTGTTCAACGCTAGTTGTCAGAGAAGCGCGGGAGTAAACAAATATCCGTATTTACTTTCCCAGTCGTAGTCGTCCCACCCACCCGTCCGTCTAGGGCGGGCCACTTCGTTCAGCCTTCAGTCACCAGTCAGCACTCAACAGAAGTCTACGGCAAAGATTACATTCTGCCCGTTGTCAGTCTCCTTCACTTGTCTTGTCACCTGTACACGAGTTTCATTATCCATATTCTTCGATTAGATACCCATTCATTCGTTTGGCAGAAGTCAGAAGTAGAACGACAGCTGCAGACCGACGAAAACTGAATACAAGTGAGAAGGACAAGGACGGGAAATTCTGGTGTGGATTTGGTTGTTCTTGGGTAAACATTAATTTTTAATTACTGTGAATAGAATAAGAAATGGCAAGACCGGAGAACAAGAAGTTCCAACGAAACCCGGCACTCTCTCGTCTGCGACTGGACTATATGAGCCTCAAGGCTGATCCGCTTCCGTACATCTACGCAGAACCGGAGCCGTCCAACATGCTCCAATGGTAAAATATCGACAGTCATCTTAATTAAAGTATTCGTCCTTGTCTGTCGGAGAAGGCAGGCTTGGGTACACACATAGCGCCCTGCTGCTCGGTCATCGATGTTCAAGCACGAAGGAAGTTTGAAAGCGTGTTTTGGGTCAACCTTTGATACTTGGCCTAGAATATAGGCTTGGATTTGGATTAAACCTAACGGGACATCAAGAACTTTTGAATATTATAGGGCCAAATATTATCTATTACTACCCTTTAATATTATGGGTTCATAGGGCCAAATATTTATTTTTTGCTGCATTAGACCTCGGTCGGGCAAAACTCCCCTTCGATATTCAAATCGCAATTTACGCATAATAAATAGTTTAATGTAACTGTAAATGTATGTAATGTACTAAAATAATTATATAAATTTTAAGTACGCATCTTCACAATCCCACCTTTTCCAGGCTTTGAGGTCACCGCACTTGACCTTCATAGTGTAGCCGGTGGAATTTTCTAGATACCTTACGTACATTAATTAGCGACATACTAATTAGCAACCATTAAGTGTTATCACAACGTTAATTATTTGAATACAAATTGGACCGGGAGTTATTACCGAGGCGTAGTGCAGCAGGAAGTGAGATTACGCATGCAAGATTTGGCAACTCGAAGAAGAAAAAACTCCAAAATTTCCGAAAATTACATTGGCGGGTTCTTTTTCAAAATTTTCATTCGAAGAAATTAGGGTGTGGTATTCGAACGTAAAACCTGATTTTTTTTAGATATGTAGATTTCTATATGCGGAGCGCAAGCTGTTATATTAAATCCCGCCGAATTCGGCGGGAAATCCATTTCCGCCTAAACTTTTTGCACGAAACTTTTTAACACTTGACGTTTTTTTACAGCAAGCGCGATCTGTTAAAATTGCGATGTCATTCCAAGTTTTCATTCAATGTTCAATATTAAATGTCTTAAATTCAATCTTAAAACAAGGAATAGAACTGAAAGTCTTGTTCTCTGGAATGTTAGCTTTCTGACGATGTGACGGCATGATTCTATGTATTCTGTGGTTGACCACCTGACTGGTTGACTCGCCTGAGCAATTTAAACTTCTCCCGTGCTTTGAGCAACAGCAGCAGGGCGCGCTAAATGAAACAGGCCAACAGGGCTCTTTTAAATAAGCTATACTTACTTACTTTTCTTGTTGTACGTATCTTTCTAGGCATTACATGCTGCGTGGACCCAGTGACACGCCATATTACGGTGGCTTCTTTCATGGAAAGATTGTTTTCACGGAGAGTTTCCCGTTCAAACCACCTGCGATTTATATGATGACGCCGAGTGGTCGGTATGTGCTGAGCTCTGCTTTTTTAAATTAAACCATGCATCATGAAATATACGTTTCTAATCCATTCGTTCCCAAGCTTCAAGACCAATACTCGACTGTGCTTGTCGATTTCGGACTTTCATCCGGAGCTCTGGAATCCAACCTGGTGTGTCGGAACCATTATTCAAGGCCTGTTGAGCTTCATGGTAAGGGAATTTTAGTACTTTGTGATGAGATTAGTGATTACGATAAGTAGAAGTGCAATTGGCTTAACAGTCATTTACAAAATTCATAAGAATTTAAATATTTAATGCAAATCACAGCTATTGGCTAGTGACTTGACTATATGACCTGTATATTACAGGGAGTCCCGGTCGAACCGCGCGCGCATTACTTATTCCTTTTGAAAAGCGTCCAAAACAATCATGGTTCGTGTTCGATCTACCGAGTTCTGTGTGTCGTATAGTTCCTGATGTTGTCGACATCTATCGACAGCGAGCCTTGTGTATTGCCAAAACATAGTTTCGCAATCCACACAGTAATCTAAATGTTTTGCCTAGCCTATTCTCTGGCGTACACGCCATTTTTCTCTATTATAACTTCATGTGTATGCAATTAAATGTTTTTTGCTCCTTATTTTTATCTCCTAATTATCGAAAGAATCCCGTTTTGCTTTTAAATGCTGATTCGAATTTAAGTTGTTGTAATCCCGATCGAAATGAATCATCTGCCACGTGACACTTTAGAGCGAGTTAATCAACTATTTAGGTTTATGAATTATGAACGACGAAACTATCACTAACACCCACAAGGCTCAAAATATCGCACTTGACGTTACTACCGTGAATATACAATAAATATCAATTTGGATGCAAATATTCTTGTGCATGTTCCACTGGAAGGTTTAAGGCTAATGTTTTCAGGCCAACTGACTGTGAGTCTATCTTTGTACTTGTAATCTAATTGTAACTTTCGATTGTTATATCCTTAGTTAGATCGTTCTCCGACTGTTGGAGCCATTGTCACTACGGATAATGAGAAGAAGGAGTTTGCCTACAAGAGTCTTGAGTATAATCTCAAGCAAAAGATCATTCGGGAACTGTTTCCAGAACTGGCTGAAGTATGACTAAGTTATTTTATTTAATTGCCTCTTACTATTTATGATGCCATGCCGGATGTTTAGTAACTTGAATCAATAATCAATCGCCCACCAATCGCCATAATATATGCAGTTTTGATTGCCAATTATCCACGTATCCTTGGCCCTTTTTCACGCTGTATTCAATGTACTGCTGGAGTGCAGCGAAGAACTCCTAAAATTCCAATAAGTACTAACATAGAACTGATTTTCAGGAAATGATCAGCATCATGGCCTACCGGAAAGTCCAGCTTGACCTAGAAGTTGGACGCAATTTGAAGAAAAAAGGCAAATGAAGTTCCTACGACGAGAAAATTCATCCCCAGATCAACAAAAATAACACGAATTGAACATAACTATGTAAATACTAATAGAAAAGAAACGTACTAACTATATCCTGCATCTTGAAAAAAACAACATAGGTAGCTATATCTTCGAAATAGATATTCCGCTATATCCACAATGTCAAATTATATACACAAAATTGTATTGTTATCTGAAGAACAAACTAAACTTACTATTTATGTTTAATGAAATAACAATTGTAAATCATACCCTGAACAAAACTCGCGCTTGTAACTATATACGCTTAAATTATTTTTAAATCTAACTAATATCGAGAAAATTGTACTATATATTTATGTCACACCCTGTCGTAAACAAGTCTCTAGTCCTATTGTGCTAATCATATCCGCAACTACTTATTTGAATCAATTACGGCGGCCTATAGGTTGGAAATGTAAATCCGCTTAACGTCAATATAGCTATGCTCAACAACTATTATTATTATTATTTAATGTATTTTTGCATGTAGGATATTGACGCAGTCTTACGAACATACTTCCTGCCTATTAATGTCACCTAATTATATTTGAAACTTGCAAATTCCAATCTGACACTTCAATAAAAAGATCGAAAAATATTTATCAGGTTGTACGTTGTACACTATTCGTATTCCCAGTAATGTAGTGATTTACTACTTTCAATTGTTTTAACGAGACACGCTTGTCATGTTTTCCATTTTCATTTTATAATCCATTAATAAGTTCATGATAGGTTAACAAGAACAAGACTTTTGCACTCTGTAGGGAAACAAGTGTGTGGTTTGAGTGGCTGGCTAAGTACTCGACGGACAGCCCGATGTGTTCATGAGCCACAAGGAGAAGTAATCTGATTGAATCCTACGAATACTAAATAAAATAATGGGCGATACATTACCGCTCAATCTGATAAATTACAGTAACAAGACAATGGGTACCTCTACGCTGGGCTAACCTTCTCGTGTCCATTGATACGTTCCTCGAAGAAAGCGACTAAAAAAATTGAAATGGAGCACACGCTTTGCTATATTTATATACGCATAGAAATGCTGATGGAGATCGCTTACCTTGTGTAATTATATTAGGCTGATTCTAGTTCGTGGAATCCCTAGTGCTGATGCCATGCATTTGAGCAAGTCTCACCTTGTCTCTAATTGTAAATATTTGGATGTCCGTCTCATGTCATGTCATGTCACACGGGTGGTGAGGCAGTGCGCAAAGCTCATTACCGATGATGACCTTATGATAAAAGCTAATATTCATTACTCCTCGAGCTTAATGATAAATGATAGCACTGAGGTAACAGGATATGGTTGTGCATCAGGATATTAACGTTTCAGTTCAGAATGCTTAAGGATTTAGACGATTTTAATTAAATCTTCGGAATACGGTAATATTTATTTTGTGTTTTATGGGTTTGGGTTTTACGTAACAGCCACTCTCTATGTAGTAGGTATACATCAGCAGGACTGCTGCTGCTGTCCGTCGGTAACGCTTAATGAAGAACCGTGCAAATTCTAATTATTACTTAAAACTTTGAATCAGTAATCATGCAACTTTAAGTATTTAAGTGTATTGAAACTCGTACAGCGCGCATGCTATTAATTTTCGAGCAATGTATAAGGTGCGATGTACGTACTTATTATCGCAGCGCAGCTACGAACTGTGCGCTACAATGATTTATCGCAACATCATACAAAATTGATTTCACTAAATAATGTAGGTATTTAAATTAGGCTTTTACTAGAGGAATTTGAGGTGAAATAATAGAATTGAAAAACTGTACCATTAAAAAACCGAGGACGCCAAGAAGAGCCGGAACTGGAAAAGTAAAATATTCTATGACGGCTTCCAGCAAAGTACAAAGTATATACTATACACAATAGACGTTATGAGAGTTTATAAAAATTTCCAAAGACGAAGAGAACAAAGACATTAAGGTGTCACCTCGTGGGAGAGGAAAAGTGTCACATTCCCATCTGAGCTTCAAATGGAAAAAATGATTGATTGCCTCCTAAACGCCCGTGTGAACAATGGACTCTGAGCTATTTGTATTTTATATGAGGTGCGAAATGTCTGGAAGGCTAAAAAATCATAACACGTCACTTTATACCAAATCCTATTCATTCCCAATTGTGATGATGACAGGCGGCGATGAAGAACTGCAAAACTCAAAATTGTATCACTCCTTTGATTGATGAGTTTCCTTCTATTCAATTCTTCCATTTTACTCTCTCGTCCAAATTCAAGGACGTCGCAACAATAACGAGATTAAAATCCTTCCTAATTCAATAAAGGAAACAATGACATCCCAGACCTAGTTTTTGCTTTCATTTGGAAGTCTTTATTCTCCCAGTCAATTCATTAATTGTAGAACGCAGTCCAGGAATTCTTTGCAATTACATCTGGATCTGGTTGTGGTCATAAGTACCTGTGAAGGAAATATTGTAAAACCATTAATAAATCGATTAATCAAACAAAGTACGATTCATTTGCATACTTATTTCTCTTATTTACCTCCGTATTGATGCTTCATTGTATTTAGCTGGAAAGCATTCTAGTAATTCATTGCTATTCGCACGTCCAGTCCTAAAGTGCATGATCCAGGTTAAGTGAAGTGAGACTAAGGTCCTTTGTCTACAAAATCAGAACTAAATTATAATAATTGTACATCAATGCATTATGCGCCCTAAGATGAAGTTCAAACCATGCAGTTGTTTGTACGGTTATTTAAATTTATCTATTCCCAGGCTCAGAAACAGGGCCAAACTTACGCGTACGCGTAACCATATTAGTAGATGAACGGTCCAGGAGCATGGTCGTGCTCAATTCTCTCGAGCCATGTTTGTCCACCCATCTTTGAGCCACACACACTGGAGAATCCACTTCCGGTTCTTCAAGGTCAAAATCAGGCATATCGTCCCGCTGCGTAAAGTTTTGAGTATCAACCCACTTTTGGACATCAATTTTTTCCAGGACAAAATCAGGCATGTCGTCCCAGTCCCATCGCGTAAATTCTAGACTATTAACCCACTTTTGGACATCGGGGTTGCACTTGACCATATTCTTGGCTTTGTTTAAATCTTTATCGTAATCGTATTTGTCCGGATTCCGGAATTCAGAATTTCTTCGTAGAATTAAAAGTGATGGACTTCGTGCGTCCTGGTCTGATCAATTAATTTTTTTAAACTCCCTTTTGAAACTTTTGCAGCTCCACGTTATGAGTTAAGCGTTCCAAGCACGGTGTTGTGTAATGCGTAATTTTCATAGCTTAGCTATGTATGTATGTAACGCACCAAGCATAAAAAACGAGTCCTAGTATCTCCACTTCCCCCATTTTGAAATTAAGAATGCACGAAACTTTTCATACTGTTTGTTCCATAATACGTACAGATTAGATGAAGTGCTGCATTACGAAACTGTTTAACAGTAGTCTACATCGTCACTTGAGCGGTGGAGAAATATGAAAATGAGCATGATATAGCAGCAGCTACCGTCA